>RJWJ010005120.1:0-70687 GCA_004363605.1 Indri indri | reverse complement strand
TCTGGTGCTTCAAAAGAGAACATCAAAAAAGTGAAATGAAAACTCATAGAGTGGAAGAAATATTTTTCAAATCATATCTGATAAGGGTCTAGTATCCAAAATATACAAACAACTCATATAACTCAGTAATAAAAAAGAAATAACCTAATTAAAAAACAAGCAAAGAATCTGAATAGAATTTTTCCAAAGAAGATACACAGATGGCAGTAAGCACATAAATATATCCTCAATGAGAAAAATACAAATCAGAACCACAGTAAGATACCACTTCACACCAACTAGGATGACTAAAATGACAAAGACAATAACATATTTTGGCAAGGATATGGAGAAATTGGAACCCTTTTAAACTGCTGGTAAGAGTGTCAAATCATGAAGTCACTTTGGAAAAGAGTCTGGCAGTTCATCTAAAGGTTAAACATAGAGTTACCATATGATCTAGAAATTATACTCCTATGTATGTAGCCAAAAGAAATGAAAACATATGTTCACCCAAAAACTTCTACATGAATGTTCAGGGTAACATTATTCATAGTAGTCCAGTAGTGGAAACAATCTAAATATACAACTGGTTCATTGAGAAGTAAAATGTAGCATATTCATATAAGAAAATATTATTCAGCAATGTGAAGCAATAAAATACTGATACATACTACAATATGGATGAACCTTGAAAACATTATACTAAGTAAAAGAAGGCAGTCACAAAACACTACATATTGTATGATTCTACTTATATGAAATGTCCAGAATAAGTAAATCTATCAATACAGGAGTAGATGGCATTTCTATTATCAACAAACAAATGGAAAAAAAAATACTATTCATAGTCATATCAAAAACATCATATACTTAGGGATAAATTTAACAAAATATATACAAAACTTGTACTCAGGAACCTACACAATATTAGTGAAATAAATTTAAGACCTAAAAAGGAAGGGTATGCCATATTTATTGATTGGAAGGTACAATCTTGTTGAGATATCAGCTCTCCCCAAATTAATCTATATATTCAACTCAATCTCAAACATAGTAGCACTGTATGTTTTTTTTTAGAAATTGGCAAACCAATTCTAAAATTTATATGGAATTTAAAAAAAAAAAACTTTAATGGCAAAAGCAGTAGTGAAGAACTAAGGTGGAGGACTTATACTGCCTGATTAAAGGAATTACTATAAAGCTATTGAAATAAAGATATCATGATACTGATCTAAGGCTAAACATATCAGTCAATGGAATGAAATAGGTAGTCCAGAAATAGACCTATACATACACTGCTAATGATTTTCAAAAATGGTGCTGAGATACTTCCATGGGTGGAGAAAATTTTTTTTTCAATAAATAATGCTGGAACAGATGAATAAATGTATGAAAAGTAATGACCTTTGACTTTTGCCACACATTATGCCTGAAACAAACACAAAATGGACAATACACTTAACACAAAATCCAAAACTATAAAATTTTTAGAAGAAAATAGAAACTATCATAACCTTGGGGAAGGCAAAAATATTGCAGGAAACAAAAAGGATTAAATATCAAGGAAAAATCATGATAAAATTAAAACTTATTGTCTTGAAAAGCCATAGGTAAGGAAAAAAGGCAAACCACAGACTGGGAGAAAATATTCATAATACATATGGGACAAAAGCATTTCCAAAATATGCACAAAAATCTTGCAACTCAATAGCAAAAAGAAATCAGTATAATTTTTTAAAAATGAGCAACAGATTTGAGCATACTCTTTTTTAATTATTATGGGTACAAAAGATATATTAATAGTTATTAGGCACAATAAAAGATATTTAATTTCATTGGTGATCAGGGAAATGTAAATTAAAACCACAACTAATTACTATAGATCCACTGGAATGGCTAAAATTAAAAATGATTGTCAATACCAAGTGCCGACAAAGACATGGGTGACTAGAATTAGGAGTTACAATGCTACATACCTTTTGGTACACTGCAATTTGTTTAAATGTTAAACACGTATTTATCATATGACTCAGAAATTCCACTGTAAGGTATTTATTCACAAAAAATGAAAGTGTATGTCCACAAAAGACTACACACACACACACACACACACACACACACACACACAGATGTTCGTAGCAATCTTATTCAAAATGGCTGAAAACTAGAAATAACCTGAAGGCCCATCAACAGATGATTGGTTAAACAAAATATGGTAAATCCATAAAAGGAAGTTCAGTTCATCAATAAAAAAATAATAAGTTGCTGATACATGCAAAAACATGTATATAGCTCAGAAACCTTTGGCTGAGTATAAGGAGCCAGAGACAAAGGAGTGCATACTGTCAGACTTCATATCTGCGCTATTCAAGAAGGGGCAAAAAACAGATTGATTATTGCCTGCAGCCAGGGCTAAGAGTGAGGGGTGAGGGAAAAAGGCCAAGAGGGCACTTTCTGAGAAGTTGGAAATGTCTTATTTTGTTTGGAATGTTATTTGTGTGTATTTAACTGTCAAATTCATTGAACAGTATGCTTAAAATTGTTGTATTTTTATCCATAAAGTGTACTTTAATAAAGTTGTTTAAAAAGAAAATCAGAGCAAGTAAAGAAACAAAGAAAAGGTTTGTGATCTGTGAGAGCTAAAAGTGGACTTAGAAGCCAGCTTTTAGAATTCTCTTATTTAATATTTCAGGAGACTCAGGACCTGTACAATAGTAGTGACTTTCTTCATGTTACCTAGCTGTCAGGGGCAGCCCAGCACTAGAACTGAATTCTCCTGACATTTTACATTGCTTTGTAGAAAATCCAGGTGATACTGCTAGATTGTAACTCAGCAACGCTTCCTCGAGACCCAAGTGTTACATTTTATTCATTATTCAACATTTTGTGGAAAAATCAAAGCACAATTCAAAACTTATCCTGTTTGTAAATATAACGTATGTATGGTTCATGTAAATATGAATATATCAAAAGAAGATCTCGAATTGCTTGCCACAGTGGGCCGAGAAAATGTTTAGGACTTGCAGCTGCAGGTGCTATGCGATTTAAGCACACAAGGTAGGAGAGTAAGAGGTGAGGATTTGTTTCTGCAAATTATTAGTTTTGTAATAAAAATAGTTAAATTAAAATGTGCCTATAGATTAGAATGTTATAAGCACTAAAACTTAAAATAATGATGACATTAGGAAAAATAAAGCCTTGCTAGAAACAAAAATTTTAAATGGATTTCAAATACAAGCCTGCCTGCTATTAAACTCCCTATTCGGTAAGTGGCATACTTCCAGTAAGAATTAACTTAATTCAGCTTTTGTTTTCATGTTATGCTATAGTTTATAAACTGACATTATCAGGCAAATGTCTAAAACAATGTTGTAATAAAATCTCCTTAAGAGATATGCCTCATTCCTTTTTCACAAGATTATTTTCTTTTATATGTGTGTGTGTGTGTGTGTGTGTGTGTTTGTGATTAGCTCTCCAAATCTCAAATTATTTGTAAGCCACTCCTAATTTGACCTAGTCCAAAAATGTAAGAATTTAAATTTTAGAAGTAGGAATTAAGAATAAAAGTATCCTCAGAATATGATTATGAAAAGCAGGGAGGAAGGGAAGGAAGAAAGAAGGGAAAGGGAGAAAGGAAGGAGGAAATGTGAACGAGGAGAGTGGTTCCTTGCAAAGAAAGATGACAACTTAAAGTTTTGTTTACTTTATTCTCCTTTCTAAAAATACACCAAAAGAAACATGTGAAATTTGTAACTTAATGAGATTAAGTAGTATACTGAGAGGAGGTGAGATAGCATGACTAACAGCTGAAAAAGAGAAAGTGGTTTTAATTGCCTTTTTGCCCTGAATGACTATATGGCGTTAGGACATTGGGTAGAATTAATGATGTTGCTACCACTTCGTTCTGGTCATAGAACATTTTTGGTGGAATTCTACCCACTCTCAGCTATGTACTGAAGTGAAGCAAGGAGAGGAGGGAACAAATAAAACTTCAATAAGGAGATAATTTTTTTTCCACTCTGGTTTTGCTCTGTTCTCTGCAATACCCCTCCCAAAGCACTCTGCTCTGTTTCCCATAGCGTGAGAGACAGTAAGAGACAGGCTATTAGCAACAGCATAGTATGCTGTGTAGGGTAGTGTCTTAGGGGAAGAGAAATAGTTTTGCCCTGCCAAAGAAGTTTTTACGTTGAAATGTTTGGAAATGATTGTTATAATACATGGTCAATAGCTAAAAATCTGTTCATATGAACAGTGTACTGATTTCTCTATGACCATAAAAACAGTTTTTAGTACAAGTCCCACATGGAAATCAGGCTGAAATGATATTTTTATTTGCTTTAATCATTGTAAAACAGATTTGGAACTAGGGAAAAATCTATTATTTATGGTATAAGTGGCATAAGTGGAAAATTTAAAAAGAGACAGAATAAAGAATATAAACCCTGTTTGACACTCTGAATATTTCACTCTGAATATTGTTAGGAAAACAATTACAACTGTAAGATGGAGAAAACAATTCTAGTTTCTGAAACTACAATGAAATAGCTAACTGTTTTGGAAAAGTATTGAAAATTGTGCCATCTCTTTTTCTTTTTGATAATGAACAGCTTCTTAAACGAGGAAATGGCTTGACTCAGGCCAGCTACCTATATATAATCTGATGAAACACAGAGCTGCTGGCACCTTCTGTTTTCCTTTTTCCCATTGCATTAGAACTACTGAGTGTCGTGAAATATCAGACTGATTTATTTTGGTTAAGCAAATCTATAATGTTTACTCCAAATGTCATGCAATTTCATTTTTGGTTTTCTTGAGCCAAGAGCTGGTAGATGAGTTTACTTCTAAACTGGATCACCTTGCTCTGAGTTTGCTAGCTGGGCCACCATAGGAGAAAACAAAACCATCACAGGATTAGAGACACTGCAGATACAAGAATCTAGTTTTGTCATTCTTGTTTAAATGCCTGAGCCAAGTGCTTATGCTGCCTAGAGCCTGCTTGTTTTGCACACTGTCGCATATTCTTTCAGATGACGTTACATATGGAGCCATAAACTCAATCTAGCAGTTTATTGGCTCCCAGTTTTTCTTCCAGCAACATCAATCTATCGCTGAATATTTGAAATTTAATCCCTTTGGATGTTCAAGAACAAGCAGTAGCCCAGATCATTTAATTTGTCTGGAATTATAGGGGAGAAAAAAGGCTGATGCTAAACAAGAGATGCCAGGGGAGAAAAATCATTGAAGCTGTTTTCTTATTCCTTTGGCAAATGAGACTTAATTCTCCTTTCAGGGTGTACATTGCAGTATACTGGCTCTTTGGTGTCACTACCAGGGAAAGAGAGCATGAGATACCTATATATTTCTAGCTTCAAAACCACTAGAAAACTTTTAAGTTGTAAATAAAATTCATATTTAAATTTTACTCTGCTCAAATTTTGAACCTCTGATGAATTAAAAACATATGCTTTTTACAAAGTTGTTTACTTGGCATGATAGGAGTATTTATTTACTTAGAAATCAAGATTCTGTTTGAGTAATATGCAGCGTGATATTTAAGTAGTCTGTTGGGAACCCAAAGTCATTTCCCATCAACATGTTTTAAATGATGGTGAAATTCACAGAGCAACCTATAAAGATATATTCAACCCGTACCAGACATTATGGATAGAAGATTTTTATCCCTATCTTAAACTTAATTGTAAACACTCTGATATTTTCACAGAAAAATGCACTCATAGATCCAAATTAGGTTGACAGGAAACCATCGCCCCTTGTTACACCTTAGTTGCTGGAGTAATGACTAACAAGTCACTGGCGGTAGCTCCCACCAATTGGGGGAGGGGGTCAGGGTATGCAGACAGGGACTGATGGCTGAAATTTAGTAGTGAGGATGGGTAGAGAAGTAGACATCTAAGGATAGACAACTCTGGAAGGCTTCCCAGTCCAGCTCTCAACTCATACCAGGGTTCCCTTTCTCTGGAACTGACTATTTTCTCAGTCTGGAATCCACAGATATTTTCAGTATCTCTCCTGTCTTCTAGTCCCTGAAACAAAACCCATGTTATTTAGGTTTTCTACAGATTTTTTTTTTCTTTTTTTTTTTTTTTTTTTTTTTTTTTTTTTTTTTTTTTTTTTTTTTTTTTTTTTTTTTTTAGAGGAAACCCTTCAACATGTTTCTTTGTATGATTCTTCAGTTCATTTTCATTTGGACCTGTCCTGGAGTGACAGTCCAAAGACACATTGGTGATAAAAATCAGAAAGCTAAACTTCATTTCCAAGTTAAACTGAGAATTCATTGGTTTTTCAAGACATTGAGTCACTGGGACTATAGTGAGAGCTCCGATGGAAGGAAATGGGTTAAGTATTAGGAACACTGACAAACTATTCATTTATTTCTTTACTCATCCATTCACTCAACAAATTTTTACTAGGTGCCTGCAGTCTACCAGATATTGTGCCAAGTGATAAAAACGTAAGAGATTAATGTGCCCTAATCATGGCCACTCAAAAAGTTTACATTCTACTAGTATGGTGAGACATATAAAGGAAGAAATACATGAATGTATTAACATATTATAGCTATCATGGGAGAAATGATCATGGACTATTGTGTTTCGTTAAACAAACATAACTTAGTAACTTAACATAGCACAAATTTATTCTCTTATAGTTTTGGAGATCAGAAGTCCTAAAATCAAGGTGTTGCATTTTTTCTGGGGGTCTAGGGGAGAAACTATTTCCTTGCCTTTTCTAGCTTCTAGAAACTACCTGTATTTCTAGGCTCTCAGCCCCATTCTCCATCTTCAAAACCAGCAGTGTAGCATCTTCCAATCTCTCTCTCTCTCTCTCTCTCTCTCTCTCTCTCTCTCTCTCTCTTTGTTTCCATAGTCACACTACACTCTTTCTGACTCAGACCTTCCTGTCTCCCCCTTAGAAGGTCTCTTATAATTACATCAGAATCACCTGGATAATCAAATGTGATAATCCCATATCAGGATCCTTAAATGGCCTCTTCCTTTCCACCACGTGATGTATTAATAATATATTCAAAGGTTCTGGGGATTTAGAAGTAAAAACATTTTTGTGGGGCATTCAACCTACCACAGATATGTTGGGGTTTAGAGGAAAGACAGTTTTGGTTCTAACTGGGGGTTAAGGCAGGACTTCTGGAAAGGACTCATTGAGGCAGTAGTGCCTCAGTCACGATTTAGATTTGGTAATGAAGTATTCACCAGGGGAACCAAGGTATTCCAGAAGGAGGCAGTGTGAAAAATTTTCACAGTCAAAGGCAAAGAACGACATGTTTAGAGAACTGCAAGTAGTTTGACTTGCCTGAAAAAACAATTTTTAAGGAGAGATTTCCCAAATGACAAATGAATAAAACTAGCATTAGATGATTAGGTCAAATCATGTAGAACTTGACTTGTCAACTAAGGGTTTTAGATTAATGTCGGTATTCTGCCTTGCGCACTTTAGCCACCTCCTTGGATTTCCTGAGCTTCCAGTTATGTTTTCTAATTCAGGGAGACCACTGGACTTTATCTGTGTTCCCTCTCCTTGTGCTGAACCCTGGAAACTTGTTCCAGGTAGTAAACTGCTGTAAGCACAGGTTCCACTTCTTTTGTTTTTCATCTCTCAGGAATCATGAGCCTATATTGCCTGATGTACAATATATTGACTTCTGTTGTTTGGTAAAAGTTAAAAAAAAATTTTTATACATGTCATAATATCTGTTCTAGCTGAGACTGAACTTCATTCCTCCATTCATAAAAATAATAATAATGAACCTGGAGATGTGGTTGAGTTCACCTTTGAGGGCAGGCTTTCCTTTATTTTAGGAAAAAAACAGCTTACTGAAACTTTTTATTATGCAAATTGAGTTAGAGAAATTGGCAATTTCAAGAAAGTGAAGTTGTAAAAAGGTATTTGTATTGCATTTCTACATAATATCATTTTAGAAAACAAGTGTCTTTCCTCAGAGTGGTTGAGAGTCTGGACTCCAGGGTGGGAAGTGTGTTGAGCCATAGTCCCAGGTTTGGATAAATGACCCCTACAAAATCAGCAAACAATGGATTCAGAAGTAAGATATTCAGGAAGCGTCTTGCCTTATGGATTCTGGTCATAACTTATTTCTAATTATTTATACTTTCTGAATTTCAGTTCCCTTCTTTTATCTTGAAACTTTAGCAAAGTTTAGTTAAACATTGCAATCTGGAATTATTATTGTTTGGACTGGTTGAAATTTAGAAAGAGGCCTGTGTCTAGATTCAGGCAAAGTGAAACAGAGGGTGTGATAGCAGTTTGAAATTACCAATGTGTAGTCCACAGAGAAGCTCTGAATAGATGTCTGCAGTGGGGCAAGAAGCTAAGCAGACAAGTGAGAGCCCACTTGTGTTTATGGAATGTTTAGTAATTTCTATGAGGATTCCCAGAAATATGTAGAGAAGGAAATCCAACTTTATTGGATTTCCTGTGGTCAAGTCTGATGGGAGCTTATACTATTTTTATTTCAATATTAAAGGAAAATGTCTGAAGACATAGAGGTCATATATTTCTATTAACATAACCAGCAAATTATAATATGGTTCAGCCATGAATTCCAATATTTTTGCCTAGTTAATCTATTGATGAAACCACAACCACATGTGGCTAAGAGAAAAGTCTTTGTCCCAAGTATACCCATATCCCAATTTTTATTTTTTCAAGCCATCAACTAATTTTCTTTATCCTACACTGTTGTACTTATAATAATCAGAGTCAGAATCATCATATTCTTGACTTAAAGCATTTTTAGTAAGAGGAAAAACTTCTTAATCTCTCTGAATAAATTATTCATAGGTCAGACTTTAAAGAGTATTTATAAACTGTATGCTTATGGTTATGGCTACTATTGAACAAAATTTTATGTTGTAAACATCTGTGTGGTTTTGGATTTTAGGGGATTCCCTCTTTTCTATAATTATCTATAAATATTTGTGGTAGTTTAGCCAGAATGGCCTATTTTTGCTTTGTGATAATGGAAGGAGTTCTATAGGATTTTTAAAAAATGTATCATAGGGAGAATATCTTCCAAAGTGAATATTATCTTGTGGTGGAAAGAGGAGTCATTAATTCCGTATAACTTTGTTGCAACAGTATTGACATATCCAATGATTCCAATGCAATGCTTATATGTAATTTGCAATGTCTTCCAGCTACAAAATCACTGGTTTTAATATTAGCAATGGCTTTAGAAGGATGATATTTCTAATAGGCTTTGCATAATTTTTAAATGCTACTGTCTTTTTGTGTCAATCAGAAAGACATGCCAGCCATGATATTTCTCTCCAGGGTGAAAATGCCAGTGACCTCTTTCCCTTCCAAGTAATGTTCTTTATAAGAAGAATTTATAATCTTTTCTATTTTGCAAGTTCCCTGACACTGCTTAACCTACTGCAGTTTGCTTTCTGACACCTCCATTTCACTGGAAGTACTACCAACAATATCAGCCATAACAAAGTATTGCAAAATCGGTCACTTTATAGTCCTCATGGTATGTGTCATCTCAGCCATATCAGACCCTGATGCATACTTTGCCTCTTTTGCCACTCTCTCCCCCTTAACTTTCATTGAACCAGTCCTTTATTTTTCTTTTATATTTCAGGTAATTCCTTCTCAGTGTCTACCCAGCTCCTACAGGTGTATATTCCATAGACATTTTCTCTTATCATGTACTCAAATCTCCATCAAAGTCTTTATGTTAACGATTTCCAAATCTGTATCTCCCACAGCCTTTTTCTCTTTAATTCCAGAGTGGACTATGAAATATTTACTTGTATGTCACTTTAGTGCTTTGTGTATTACAATATTACTATAGAATTTATTAATATTAATCTCCCCTCAAACTTGAATGGAACCTCCATTCACCTAATCTCTAATTTAAAGCATTAGAATTGATGAGTCTTAGCTTTGGTGCTGTAGAGAGTAGATACTGGGAAAAGGAATAAAGCGCTAATACTCTATTTAAGAAATGCAAGCCCAGGATAGTGAGGAAGAGGACAAAAGGAACATGAAGCAAAGAAAAATGTATGCCATGTGAGGTGATGCATTTCCATGTTGGTTCTAGCTTTACAACAAACTAGAAGGGACCCTGATGGTCTTCCATAAGTTGTATTCTCTGGGCATGCAGAATTTTTCTGATTATGCTAGAAGTTGAAGCCATGCCTTGAAATGGTTTATAAAAAGAGTATGAAGGAAGAACTTACCTGCCTGATTCCCTCCATGGTTTCACATTCTCCACTGCTCTGTATTCACACTTGGAGGAGCTGACTTCTGGGTCGCATCATCCAGGCTCTTGGTGGCCTATCAGGAATTTAGGATGTCTCAGCCCAGGTGAAATATCAACTCAAAGGGAGAGAAAAGTAGGCAATTGAGGAAATATGAGAAAGTTTGCAAGGTTGGTGTTGTCCCAATCCATTATCCTGAACTCATTCCTAAAAACCAATATCTATATTGGCTTAGTTACCGAATACCATTATTTGTACCTCATAAATATATCTCAAATGGGGTTCCTTCTCTTAACTCATGCTGTTAGCATTGTTATCCAGGAATACCACAATAATTTCTTAGTTATTCTCCCTTCCTTGGCCTTGCTTTTCTCTACTGCATCCTCCATCATGCTGTCAGAGTAATTTTTTTGAAGTATAAATCCTACTATTTCATTACATTACCTAAAAGTCCTTCCATGGCTCCCCATTGACTCTAGACTAAAATTCATGTTTTCAGCATGGGTTAAAAAGTCCTCATAATCTAGCCCCTGCTTATATCTTTAGCCTCTTCTCTCATCATTCCTCAAAGAGTGCCTTATGATCAGAACATGATCATCTATTGTCAGGTATGCCCTGCTACCTTTTTCATTCATATATTTTAAGAATGATACCCACCTCCTGTTCTTTACCTGGCTCTATTCAACCTTCTAAATCAGTTTAAAGTGAAAAACCCATAAAAATATTTAGTCATGTATTCATTCAACAAACATTTATCGAGCTACTCTACATACTAGATATCATTCTGTTTCTGAAGATGCAGCAATTAGCGATGTGGACAAAGATCTGTATTCCTAGACCTTACATTCCAGTGGAGGAGGTATACAATAAAGTAAAAGAATAAAATATGAAATGTTAGCTGGAGAGAAGTGACAAAGAGAAAAAAACAAACAGAAGAGCAATAAAATCTGTTAGAGAGTTGAAATTTTAGGTTGGATGGCCTGGGAAGATCTCACTAAGAGGTGACATTTGAGTAAAGACCTGAAGAAGGAAGCATGTCATGAGGATATCCTGGGGAAAAGCAAAGCAGGCACAAGAAATAGTGCAGTGTGTAAGGTTACCTGGGATGTAAGGGTACATGGGGTGTAAAGGTACCTGGAGGGCTTGAGGAATTGCAAGAAGACAAAAGAAATCGAAGTGGTTAGAATTGTAGACAAGGTTAAAGAGGGAGCAAGAGGCCCTATCAGGTAAGGATGTGGGACTTTCCCATTTTCTCTGAGTGGAAAGGAAGCTGTTGGAGGATTTTAAATGGAAAGCAGGAGATTGTTTTAGTTGTTGAGAGCAGACAATACTTTAGCAAAGGCTAAAGTTAGGAGATTACTTAGGAAGCTACTGTAATAATCTAGTGTAAGATGATAGTGGCTTTTCCAGGGTGGTAGTGATGGAGTTGATAAGTAGTGTTAAATTCTGTATATCCTTTGAGGATAAATGTTGAGAGGTAGGGTAAAACATTTTCACATTTTCCATGCAGTTGAGATAGAAAAACACAGAGAGAAGGAGTTTGGGAAGTAGTGAAAGGAGCCCAATTTGGAGCATGTTAAATTTGAGATGACTATAAATTATCCAGGTAAAGATGTCAAGCATGCAATTAGGTAACTGAATCTGGATTCTAGGGGAAGAATCTTTGCCAGAGATTTCCATTTAAGAATTACCGTGATGGAGATGGGAATCCATGAGACTGAATGACTTTCTTTCTCACTCAGAGTAAAAGCCAAAATCCTATAATCACTAAGGAAGGGATATAAATAAAAACTAGATGGTATTAGAAGATAATTCAGGGTCATTCTGAAATTTATGGATTCAGTATTTAAAGGAACCAGAAAGGGGACTGAGAAGGAACTGCCAGTTAATTAGAAAGAAAACCAAAAGCTAATGGTGTCCTTGGATATTGATTAAGATAAGTCAGGCTTAAGTAATAAATTGACACAAATATTTAATGGTTTAAGCACAATAGACCTTTTTTCTTTCACACATAACTATCTGAGTCTGATATTTCAGGACAATGGGTGCTGTTTTTCATATAGTGAGTCAGGTATTGTTTTCTCTAACTTACGGCTGGTTCTGCCGTCCTCCATGGCTTCCTTATTATTTGCATTCAGCAGTTCAAAGGATAAAAATGGTTGGACAAAGGATATCCACTTCTTAATTTATTTGGCCAAGATACGGTATACATATCATTTCTACTTATGTTTCCATATTCTACTACCCAATCTTATGATCATACTTATCTGCAAGCGAGGCTTGGAAATGTGGCCTACCTGTGTGCCCCATAAGAAGAAATAGATTTCCACTAAATGTATCTATAGCTAGCAAACTGCTTCATGCTAAGTGAAGAAATTTTCCACACTCTCTCTCTCTCTCTGAATTTTCATGTTCCTTTACTTGTTTTCCCATTAATGGACTTATTGATAGCATTTATTTGTATATCCCTAATGGGTTGCTTATTGACTGGGCACTTAGATGTTCCATAAATATTATTGGATAAAAAGATAAAAGCATTGAAGTTATGCAATGTTTTATAGTTTAAAAGATAATCTGAGTAGTTCGGGTATCATCCCCATTTCTTCAGTGGGTAACATGAAGCTCAGAGAAGTTAAATGTCTTGCTAAAAATCACATAGCTAGTAAGTGATGGATTTGTCCCTTGAACCCAGGCTTTCTGATTTCAAGAATATGAATAGCCTTGATCATTCTTCTCCATTTAGATTTACTTGCAGGAGACCTAGAGTGGAAATGAAATATTTAAATGGATAAACTCTGATATGTAATTTACTGAGAGTTTTACTATAACCTCTATTTAAGTATTGATCTTGGATTATGACACAGACAATGAGCTATTTCGGTTCTCTAATGATATTATATTGGATGGAGACTCTAGTGACAGAGACATTGGCATTAAAATTTAAAATTACTGAGGCAAGCTGGAAAAGAAAACAAATGAAATTCAGCAGAGATAATTCAATTAAAGGACTACAGAATAGAAGGGGGAAGAATACAAACATAGAAATGATCTTAAAATAATGCCTGAGAAAGGTTCATGCAAAATGTCAAGAAAGCTCATTGGAGAAAAACCAAATCTCACCTTGCTTCAGGTCAAGGCTAAAACACTGTGCGAAGGGAGTGTCCTACATTCTGATTTTAGCCTATGGGCCCTGGAGTGCCTGTTACATGGAATAGCCAGTGTACTATTTTAGGAATCAGGGAAACTTTTAAGATGGCTGTTGACGTGGCAATAATATTTTACCAGGCAATGCAAATTTATCAGCTACAATGTTTTTATATGTAAGTGACAGAAAACCTCAAACTCTTTTTCTGGACTTTTCATTTCAGCTTTGCTAATTGTGGATCAACTTTGGCTACAAGTCAGCAGACTTCTTTTATGGTAATATTGTCATTGCAGCAATTTCTGTGCTCACACAGTCATTCCTCAGAATCCAGAGCTGAGTAGAGCACAAGTGTCTGGAGGTACCTTGCAAAAGGCCTTGGAATGCATTCTGGTTTGCCTGGCCTATGTCACAGGCTTACTGCTAAACCTTTTGAGGGAGCCATGTCTCTGGACCACATGGATACCCAAATGGCAATTAGCAGGGCTCGGAAAGGAGAAAGAGATGCTCCAGAATGTCCAGAGCAGGTGGTGAGGGAATTTCAGAGAGAGGAAATTATTTTGGAAAAGGAGTGTACTGGGGAAAGGTTAGGGTTTCGTTTTGTTTATTATCCTGCTTGGTGTTTGGAATAATGATTGACAGATAGTGCTCACTATAGATTTATTAAATGAATGAATGAATGAATGAAAGCATACTTCAGTTTGGGTAGAGCAGATGATGTACATAAAGGAAAATGTAAAGTAGTCAGTGTATCAAAGTCAGGCAAACCAAAGCAAAATTTATTAAACTACATAAAGCAATTCTCATTTTTAACTATACTTGGTACAATTTTGATATTGGCAAGCTATTAACAACTGAGCCAGCTGCTCCTCAGTGCCCTGCTTACTGCTGGATGACTTTGTACTGCTCTATCAGTAACTGTGAGAACAGACACACCACTTTTGGCCATAGCCTAAGCCAGCTATAAATAGGTAGGTGTACGTCTTCTGCAAAAATAATCATATACTGCATTCCAAAACCAAAAAAAAAAATAAAATGCGTTTGCATCATCTGCTGTTTGAGATTATCTGCACCACTGCTCTCCTCTATTAGTGTGGCTAATTGGGCAGAGACTATACACAATGCAAAATGAGGAATCACTGGCTATGGGCAAATACAATGTAAGGGATCTAGGGGTTATGGCTGATTACTGGCTGAATTATACAGAGCTGTTTGTTTCTTTTGTTAAAAACAAAACTAACAAAATTCTCCTCTGAACTCTTTATCAATAATTGTAAAAATCCAAAAAAAAGAGAAAAACCTGACTTTCAGAATAGTTAACTTGGCACATCATGTACTTATTCAATTAAACTGTCCTTGCTCATATTTGGAATTTCTCCTTTTACTGTAGGCTTCAATTTATGTCTAAGTGAGAAGACTCATCTATTTTATTTTACTTTATTTCACATTACTCTTGTTTTGCTTGCTATGCAGTAGAAAAGATAAAGTACTCATTATTCATCATACTTAACTTCAAATGACTGGATGGTTTCTAAAAATTAAATCCCTTTTCAACATTAATGATGAGTCCATACAAAGGATCATCAAAAGAATGTGCTGCAGGACAGAAGAAAATTCCAAAGAGGAATTCTAAATTCATCTTGACCGACAGAAAATCACCTAATAAAAAAAGGCATTTTCTCAGGGTAAGTTTATTTTATCCTTAAAGAACTTAGCTATATGTACCTACTGTAAAATATTTTGTGAAAGCATCAGACTTGATACTAAACATCTTCATACTAAAGCTCATGCTAGACATAGTAGACAACTGCATTAATGGGCACAGCTACATATGTGTCTGTAACATTTATATACCAATATTCTGTCACTATACACTAGTGACTAGTCTATATAACCTTTA
Organism: Indri indri; assembly: GCA_004363605.1. Lineage (NCBI taxonomy): Eukaryota > Metazoa > Chordata > Mammalia > Primates > Indriidae > Indri > Indri indri. The sequence continues at coordinate 55,398 of RJWJ010005120.1, read as the reverse complement.
TGAAATATCTATAGAATGTGCTAAACTTTTTTTAATGCTTAATATTGATCACATTCTTGTTGATCATTTTCTGGTTAGATAATCAGAGTTCTTGATTAATAAAGATGAGAAACTATGGAGAAAATCTGAAAGAACCCACTATAGTGGTTTGATAGAAAGAAAATACAATCAGTTCCAGGAATTGCCTCGATTTATTCTGGATAAAATAAGCTCAGGAGTAATTTACCAATATGCTTCAAGTATATAAATATGTACTTAACAAGAATTAGTATTCATCTTTATTTCTGTTCATGGTGAAATAGGGTAGATAGAAGATGTTTGTCAGACATAGGAACAAATTTTGTTAATACTAAAAGTGAAAGAGTAGAACAGGTTTTAAAGAAGAGCTGTAAGACATCATTATGCAACACACTCCAATATATGCCTTTAACTGAAAAAAAGAAAATTTGACTTGTCTTTCATTTTGATAGCCAGACTAATTGCACACGATGAGCCATCTGGTCAGGAATTAGTTACCTGCACCTGTAATGGCTTCCAACACTTCATCTTCTTAGTGGATTCCTGGCTGAGGTCTACCAGCCTCTGGCTGTGGCTGATCCACTCCTGCACCACACCCAAGACAGCTCATGTAAAACCACTGACAACAGCACTTAACACCGGAGATATTCCACCATTTTGCCTTGCAACTTCTACCTAGTTCCTAAAATTGTGGCCTTATTCCTAAACTTTGCTACCTGCTTTTGGATTCTTCAGACAGTCCAGTTCTCCCCTTTGAAATCATAATTTCAGATTTTTCATTCTTTGGGCACCCTTCAGATTCCTTGCAAAATGATTATCCCTACAGCCATTCTTCATTTTCTTTGGCGTTTTGTTTGTGCTTTTAGTTTATGTTTACACACCTCATTCTGCATTACTCCCTTCTCCACCGAACTTGATTTGATAGTCCACCGCTTCGATCTTATTCTGGAAAGTGACTTAAACTATGTTGATTGCTAGTTCTGGAAAAATCCCCAACCTTTATCAATGTAAACATCTGCCTTATCTATGCCTACCTTCAGAATGCAGAAATGTTGTAGATAATCTTACAATAAAGTAGACTAGAACCACCACAAGTTTGTAGATGCAACTTCACTGAACACTCAGTTTTTCCCAGCTCATTCTTTTACTTTCTGTAGTAATACTTTTAAATATTTTCCTACAACTTCTGTACTACTTTTCTTCTCTTCAATAGCTCTTAGCAGAAAGCCTGGATTTTTCCCACCCACCTTCCAACTCATACTTCAATATGCTACAATCTGATGTATCAACTTGATAACTTTCTGGGAGATTTCCTAGGATCTCCATGTTGTTAAATCCAATAAACACTTTTTAATACTTGTTTTACCTGAGATTTCAATAGTAATTGAGAAAGTTAACCGCTTCATCCTTGAAGTGCCTCAATTTCCTTTGCAGGCTCTTACGCGCTTGCCCAAGTTTTAGATGTTAGAGATCCTCTGAGCTAGGGATTTTGTTCTATTCTCACTCATCTCTCGCTTCCTCAGTGATTCCATCTATGCCTCAGATTCTGCATATCAATATATTAAGCATTATCACTGTCTAAATAATAAAGCAATGTATTCTTGGAAAGACTGGCTGAGTCAGAGTGGAATTGGGAAGAGCAGCAAAGAGTCTTCAATTGTGGATGGGAAAAGGCCAATTTGTACTAGATGTTAGGAACATAACTGGCTAAGTAAGCAATGGCTTGTTCTCCCTCCAGATTCAGTCATGTTCTGAATGAAGCTGTAACTTTAGAGTTATTGAAAAAATTCAAATTATAATAGCATTTGGCTACTTTCTATTCCTTAGTAAGTTATTACCATGTAAAGACAACCATTGGTCCAAGCTAGTCCATCTGAACACAGGAAGACATATATACACAGCTTTAATGATTATGTGTTGTTTATTGGACCAGAGTTTTTTCCTTTTAGGAACTGCCCTTCCCCCATTTTATGTGTACTTCATGGGCTGTCAATCACTATGCTTTCCTAAACACCAGTAGGGATAGACATAGGATTCAGTTTGACTACTCAGTACACAATATGGCCTATATTCTAAATCTTCGTAAGGTCAAGTAATCATGTGGCCTTCAGCTTACAAAATGGGCATTCTCAGCTGCATGCTAAGTTAGTGTCAGTAAAAGACGGGAGGTAAGAAACAAAGCATGAAAATATTGGGACCTAAAAAGAATCACAGAGATGGGAAAATCCTGATCTACCAAGTCCCTCCCAAATATCACCTGTTGTCAATATCCTAGCACTTTCCCATGAAAGCCACAGATTACGGGGCTGCAGCCTGAAGGCAACTCAATGTCTGTGCCTCTCCTAAGCAAGGCTACTGAATTATTCTGCCCCAGCAGAAGCCATTAGCTGAGGACTGGCTGGGAGAAAGGGGGACACTGAGTCATGGCTGTGGTGACTGTTTTTCATTTTTCTGTTTACTATTTGATGAGAGCCCAGAGGATGTACAGTTACACATTAAAGTGTAGATTTACGTTTGGTCAGAAAGGTTTTTCCAAAGTCCATGGTTTTTATTGTGCTGTAGGATACTAACTACTTTTATACCTAACCTAAGCATCTTATGCTAACAATTATTTAACTTGTTCTTTGATCGACTATATGAAACCCTCTTCTTCCAATACAGAAACCAGCTTCCTCATTAATTAAAAAGTTGAGTAAACCTTTGACAAATTTTTATTTTTTATTTCAACGTGTTTGTTTCTAATCTTTTGAAAGTTATACAGTGGTAGGCCTCTAACATCATGCAAAGGCAAGGTAAATCCAGGGACCCCTCTAGGAAGAGAGGATTTTTAAGTGCCAGGGCTAACCAACATAGAGGAGGATGAACTCAAAGAACCATGTTTAGTTCCAGAGACTTTCCTTTTCCTAATTTAAGAGGATAATTGTATAAATTTATGGAATTAAGAAAAATACAGGGTCAAATTCAGCTGTTGGCTTCAGCATAAAATTATTTGCTCAGCCAAATTCTATAGTTTTGGCCCTAACTATTTAATAGTAATTTCTAATTTGGGCTGTAAATACTAATTTATGTGCAAAATTACATGAAGTAAAATATTCGTAAGCAGTATTTTAATGTTCAAGCATAAACTCCTGAAGCAGAAGCTGTCGAAGTTTCTGGTAGCCCCTTTGATTCTTTTGCATTGATAAGTTTAGTCTTTTTAAAAAATTGTGGTAAAACTGATATAAAGTAAAATGCACCCTTTTTAGTGTGCAGTTTTATGAGTTTTTGACAGATACATGCACTTGTAAAATCACCACTACAATCAATATAAACAGCAGTTCATCATGTAAAAAATTCCCTTATGCCCCTTTGTAGACAAACCCTCCCCCACCCCCAGCTTCTGACAACTACTTATCTGTTTTAAGTCCTCATAGTTTTGATTTTTCCATGGTACCATATAAATAAAATTGTACAATAGGCAGTCTTCTTTCACTTAGCATAAAGCATTTGACATTCATTCATGTTGTTATGAGCATCAAAAATTCATTTTTTTAAATTGCCGAGTTGAGTTCATTGTACAGATAAACCGTAGTTTCTTTATCCATTCATCAGTTGAAGGGCACATGAGTTGTTTCCAGTTTATGGTACTTATGAATAAAACTGTTGTAACATTTATGTCCAGGTTAAGAATGATTGTAAATTTTCATTTCACCTCAGTAAATACCTAGGGGCTGATTGCTGGGTCGTATATTTGGATGTTATGTTTAGCTTTAAAATACATTGTTGTAAGAGTTTTTCCAACATTTTCTTCTCAAATTCTTATAGCTTCATGCCTTAGGTTTAAGTCTGTTATCCACGGTGAGTTGATTTTTGTGAGAGGTGAGAGGTGCGGATTCTGTTTCAGTCTTCTGCATGTGGCTATCCAGTTTTCCCAGCACATTTATTGAATAAGGATTCTTTTCCACCCTGTATGTTTTTGTCTGCTTTGTCAAAGATTAGATGACTGTATGAGGATGGTTTACTATCTGGATTCTCAGTTCTATTCCACTGGTCAATGTCCCTGTGCTTGCTTCAATACCATGCCGTTACAGCCTTGTAGTATAGTTTGAAGTCTGGTAAATGGATGCCTCCCAATTTGTTCTTTTTGCTTAAGATTGCTTTTGCTATGCAGGGTCTTCTCTGATTCCATACAAAGCGTAGAATTATTTTTTCTAGATTTACAAAAAATGATGTTGGTATTTTAGTAGGGATTGCATTGCATCCATAGATCACTTTGGATATTATAGACATTTTAACAATGTTGATTCTGCTGACCCATGAGCGTGATATGGTTTTCCACCTGTTAGTCCTCTGCTCTTTCCTTTCTCAGTGTTTTGTAGTTCTTTCTGCAGAGGTCTTTCACCGCCTTTGTAAATATATTCCTAAGTATTTTATTTTCATTGTTGCTATTGTGAAGGGTACTGAGTCTTTGATTTGGTTCTCAGTTTGACTGTTGTTGGCATACAGCAATGCTACCGATTTCTGTACATTGATTTTGTAACCCGAGACTGCTGAATTTGTTTATCAATTTCAGTAGTCTCATGACAGAATCTCTGGGAATCTTTGGCTGCAATATTTTAAAGCTCCCCCAACAAAGATAATAGTTTCAGTTGCTCCTCATCCACCTGCTTTTCTCTTTGAAACTTGTTTTGCTATTCTAGATTAGTTCTTGATTTTTTCCCCAAACATTTAGAATCAGTCTTTTAAATTCCACAGAAAAAAAAAATCTCATTTGAATTTTGATTGGTTTTGCATTGAATGTAGAGATAAATTTGGAGAGAATTAACATCTTAACATTGAGTCTTCCAAACCATAAACACAACATAGTTCTCCATTATTTAGGTCTTATCTGATTTCCTTCATCTATGTTTTGTAGATTACAGCATAGAGCTCTTATACATATTTTGATTTATATCTATTTTAAGATTTTTGATGCTGTTGAAAATTATGCTTTTGAAAATTTCAATTTATAATTGTTCATTGCAAATACAAAGAATAAAAGTAATTTTTGTTTTTTAAGTGTATATCTTGCAGCCTTGTTAAAGGCATTTATTAGCTCTCTTGGAATTTTGTTGTTGCTGTGATTACCCACAGTAACCTCTTTGCCTTGACTTTCCCAGTGAACCTGTACCAAATGGCTCAGGGATAGATTTTCGATACTTGTTACTCCATGCTCGTTGGTCTGTTATTGAGAGAGTGGGATACTGTTCTCTGTTGTCTTGCTTTATCCTCAGTCTCACGCAGGCCCCATGTCCCCAGGTCCTGAGAGTGCAGCTTTCTCAGGGATCCTGCTTCTCAGCAGGTCTGGGTCTAGGACAGTTTCCTGCCTCTTCCCCATGGACAGAGGGAATTTTTTTTTTTTTTTCTGTTTTCTTGCCCCAGTCACAGTGGGTCTTCACATGGGTCCTACATGAGACAGTTTTTGCTGCCCATTTCCCCAATGGCTTAAGGCTTTTGCTCCTAAAGGGAGAAAGTTTCAGACTTCCACTCTGTCTCCAGTCTTTTTTGTGAGCACCCTGTAAGGTCTGGGGAGAAGACCTTGCAAGTGGCTGTACACCCCCTTAACTCATGCTTGGTCTTTAGCAATTCACTAAACAGAAAAAATTAACTGAAAGCTTCTAGCTTGCTTGCATGGCACCCGTCTTCCTCCTGAGCTCTGTCCCAAAGCTGAGTGTTTCTCCCTTGAAGGTGCCTGTCTTTCCTTAGATTTCAGAATACTTGTTGCTCTGTGGACCTTTGATCTCAATGAGCTTAAAAAATGTTGATTTGTATATTTATCATTTTTTCTTCTTGATAAGGTGGGAGTGGTAGTTTTCTGCTTTTCTACATTGTGAGTGGAAGTGGGAACTCTGTTTTAGTCTTATCCATAATTTTTCATTTTTCATTAATAAACTCAGTTAACTTGATTTTCAATTTTTGGTGACTGGCACAAGATAAGGGAATGACCATTATTTAACATAAACAATTGTTATGTTTTCATCTTATAGTATGCTATGTAAAGCATATTTATACACTCCTCACCTTTGCACCCCCAACAAGATGATCAATCCTGAGTACCTATCCTATGTAGACTTTCTGCTGGAGCTGTAATTTTCATTTGGCTAGCTACAGTTACATGATATTACATCCTTTTATGTAATGGTGGAGAATGATTCTTTTTCTTTCTAAATATTATTTCTTCTATCTGTTGGCTAAGGAAGTCTCTTTTATGTTCTCTTATAAAAGATTTTTCTTAGTATATCTTTTGAGTACTTCTCATTTCCTACAAGTTATTATGTCTCTTGACTCAACTTTATTTTGAAAGGCATTCCCTGCATAAACTAGAGTACTTTTTCAATTTTCAGAGAAATTGTGATTCCTGCTTTTTATGAGCTCCCAGATCTCTTCCTGGGAGAAGAACACTTGTATCTATTGCAATATCTTTTGTATGTACCCTTCCCCTTTCATTTCAAGTTCTGATTTTTTAATGAGTGCCTGTCAAGATTAACTTTTGTTCTCCACTACAATCTATTCTGCCTTTTCTTGCTTTATAAAAACTGTGTTCAAAATGTTATTTTCTGTGTAATTAAGGCTTTTCTGCTCTTGTTTACTTTTCATAAGCTTGTCACCTTTCCAGCCTTATTTCCCATTCATGACATGGTGGAAAGAACTCTGAGCTATGAGACAGGAGATCAAATTCCAGTCTGAATGTGATCAGCATTATTTTATTTTTAATTAAAGATTTACATATTTTTTATTCCTCTGGTCAGAAGCAGTGCCTTATTTAAATCTTGACAAAAATACAAATTTTCTATTTTCCCCTGAATTTAATTACTATATGCTGTTTGGATATTTTCATTTTAGGAAATTGTTCTTGATTACTAATTCTATTATATTTTAAGAGAATAGAAAAAGTAATATTATTTTTAGCTAAAAATAAACATTCTTTAATGTTTCAGCACTTCTGGTTATTTCTAGAATTTTCACTCCAAAGATGCCAGTATCCTTAAAATATTACTTCAGATTTTTACTGGCAAGCAGAGGAATGGTGGAATTTAATTGGTTTAACTAGAATTGTTAAAAAGTAAAACTCACATTACTTGTATAATTCAGTGTTTTTTGTTATGAAACTTGGATCTATAGAAAGACAAGTGTTTTAGAGACATTTTTCATAGACTTTATTATCTTTAGTATTTCCTTCCTGCTCACCATATTTCTGTCTATGTCCTTGTCTTAGTCTGTTTGCATTGCTATAAAGGAATATCTGAAGCTGGATAATTTATAAAGAGAAGAGGTTTATTTGGCTCATGGTTCTGCAGACTATACCAGAGGCATGGCACCAGCATCTGTGTCTGGTGAGGGCCCCAGGAAGCTTCCACTCATAGTGGAAGGTGAAGGGGAGCAGGAAACACATGGTGAGAGGAGGAAAGAAAGACAGAGAGGGGAGGGAGGTATTAGGCTCTTTTTAACAAGCAGTCCCCTTGGGAACTATTAATAATAGAATGAGAGCTCACTCATTACTACTAGGATGGCACCAAGCCAATCATGATGGATCTGCCCCCATGACCCAGATACCTTCCACTGGGCTCCACCTCCAACATCGAAGATCAAATTTCAACATGAGGTTTAGAAGGGACAAATATCCAAACTATATCAGCACTTTTCATTAATTTTTTAAAAATTTATTTAAAAAAATAGACTTTTAGTTTTTTAGAGGAGTTTTAGGTTTACAGAAAAATTGATCAGAAAATACAGAGAGTTCCCATATACCCCTTTATCCCACCCCTTATTTACCCCTAATATGAACATCTTGTATTAGTGTGGTACACTTATGACAATTGATGACCCAGTATTGATACATTATCTATGTATCAATATATATATATATTTGTATATATGAAAGTACATAGTTTACTTTAGAGTTAAATCTGTGTGTTATACATCCTAAAGGTTTTGACAAATATATAATTACAAGTATATACCATTAAATTTTCATATGAATAATTGTTTCACTGCCCTAAACGTCTCTGTGCTCTACCTATTTATGCTTCCCTTCATCCCCCGATCTCTGGTCACCACTGATCTTTTTACTGTTTCCATAGTTTTGCCTTTTCTAGAATGTCATATATTTGGAATCTTATGGTATGTTGCCTTTCCAGACTGGCTTTTCTCACTGCTTAGCAATATTCATTTAAGACTCCTCCATGAGTTTTTGTGCTCATTTTTTAATTATTATTTCAAAATATTATGGGTGTACAAATGTTTTTGATTACATGGATCTCTTTTGTAATGCTTCAGTCAAGGCTGTAAGTGTGCCCATCACCCAGATAGTGTTCATTGTATCTGTTACGTAGGTTTTCACCTATTTCTTCCCCCACCCCTGTGCTTGATTTCCACTGAATTTTTCTTCCCTTTGTGCACACGTGTGCTCATTGGTTAGTTCCAGTTTAATAGCTAGTACATGTGGTGTTTGTTTTTTCATTCTTTAGATACTTCGCTTAGGATTATGATCTCCATTTCCATTCAAAATGTTGCAAAAGGCATTAATTCATTCTTTTTATGGCTGAGTAGTATTCCATGGTATTTGTATACCACATCTTGTTAATCCACTCATGAATTGATGGGCACTTGGGTTGATTCCACATCTTTGCAATTGTGAATTGTGCTATAATAAACATTCAAATGCAGGTATCTTTTTCATAAAATGACTTCCTTTCCTTGAGTAAATATCCAGTAGTGGGATTTCTGGATCAAATGGTATGTCTACTTTACTTCCTTGAGAAATCTCCATACTGTTTTCCATCGAGGTCGTACTAATTTGCAGTCCTGCCAACAGCGTATAAGCATTCCTTTCTCTCTGCATTCATGCCAGCATCTATTGTTTTTGGACTTTTAAGTAAAAGCCATTCTAACCGGGGTAAGGTGTTATCTCATTGTGGTTATAATTTGCACATCCCTGATGATTAGTGACATTGAGCATTTTTTAATATGTTTATTGGACATTTGTCTATATTCTTTTGAAAAGCTCTGTTTATATCTTTTGCCCATTTTTAACAGGGTTGTTTGCTTTTTTCTTGCTAATTTGCTTGAGTTCTTTGTATTTTCTGGTTATTAGCCATTTATTGGGTGTATAGTTTGCAAATATTTTTGCCTATTTTGTAGGTCATCTATTTTCTCTGTTATTTCCTTAGCTGTGTATAATCTTTTTAGTTTAATCAAGTCCTATTTTTTAATTTTTCTTGTTGCAATTGACATCGGGATCTTTTACATAAATTCTGGGCCTAGGCCAATATCTAGAAGAATTTTCCCTACATTTTCTTCTAGTGGTCTTGTGTTTTCATGCCTTACATTTAAGACTTTTATTCATTTTGAATTAATTTTTGTGAGTGGTGAGAGATATGGATCCTGTTTCATTCTTCTGCATGTGGCTATCCAATTTTCCTAGCACCATTTGTTGAATAAGGCTTCTTTCCCCCAGTGTATATTGTTGTCTGCTTTGTCAAAGATAAGTTGGCCGTATGTTAATGGTTTTATATCTGGATTCTCTGTTCTGTTCTATTGGTCTATGTCTCTATTTTTGTGCCAATACCATGCTGTTTTGGTTATTATAGCCTTGTAGTATAGTTTGAAGTCTGATAACGTGATGCCTCCAGATTTGTTCTTTTTGCTTAAGATTGCTTTGGCTATTTGGTCTCTTTTCTGTTTTCAAACAAAGTGTAGAATTATTTTTTCTAGATCTGTGAAACATGACATTGGTATCTTGATGGGAATTGCATGAATCTGTAAATCACTTTGGGCAATATGGATATTTTAACAATGTTAATTCTACCAATCCATAAGCACAATATATGTTTCCATTTGTTTGTGTCCTCTGTGATTTCTTTCCTCAATGTTTCATGGTTCTCCTTGTAGAGATCTTTCACCACTTTGTTTAAGTATATTCCTAGGCATTTTATTTTCTTTGTAGCTACTGTTAATGGTATTGATTATTTTATTTCCCTCTCTGCTTGACTGCTATTGGTGTATAGGAATGCTTCCAATTTGTTACATTGGTTTTTTAACCTGAGACTTTGCTGAATTTATTTATCAATTCCAGGAGTCTCTTTGTACAGTCTTTGGGGTTTTTAGATATAAGAACATATTGTCAGCAAAAAGCAATAGTTCGAGTCTGGATGGAGGAAAGGTAGCACTCTTGTCATCTCTGTCCCTTTCTCCAGAAGGCGACCCGCCTGGAATGTCCAGAGTCTGGGGTCAGGCAGATCACCTGGGACCCACTGGCCCCCTGTGGCTACCATAGTCTTGGCCAGAGTCGGGAAATGTTTGTGTGGGAACGAGCAAGATGATAACTGAAGGGCTGAAGCCCCCTGGGGAAGACAAAAATGCATGGGGCGTGGAGAAGCAATACAGTGCCTGCCATCTGGGCTCAGGTGTATGGTGTTAGGAAGTTCCAAAGGGGGCTGGCATCCTGGTGTTTTATCCTCAAGAAGCTCCTAGGCTGGGTGTGGTGCCTCATGCCTGTAATCCTAGCACTCTGGGAGGCCAAGGTGGGTGGATCACTCAAGGTCAGGAGTTCGAGACCAGCATGAGCAAGAGTGAGACCCCATCTCACTAAAAATAGAAAAAAAGTATTTGGACAACTAAAAATCTATATATAGAAAAAAATTAGCCAGGCATGGTGGTGCATGTCTGTAGTCCCAGCTACTCGGGAGGCTGAGGCAGTAGGATTGTTTGAGCCCAGGAGTTTGAGGTTGCTGTGAACTAGGCTGACACCATGGCACTCTACTCCAGGCAACAGAGTGAGACTCTGTCTCAAAAATAAAAAAAAAAAAAAGAAGCTCCCAATTCACTGATGGCAGCTGCTTCAGGGCTCGTAAGGGTAGAAAGGCTCTCCAGCAGTCCACGAGCCTACTGACTGCCAGGGATGTGAGAGAAGGAGAAATAAACCACTCCACCTACATTTTTAGCTGTACTCCAAGCCTCTTGGAGGTTGATCTCTGCCAATATGTTGCTCCTTTTTGTTCTGCTGTTTTGATCTTCCCATGGAATTTCTGGTTGGTTTTGGCACTTTTCCCTTAGAATTACACCTGATCTGTTTGTTTGTTTCTTTTCAACTAAAATTTTCCCTTCTTTCTGGTGTCTCTGGTTAGCCATCTTGTCCCCCCACTCATTTTTTTTTATTGCTGAATAATATTCCATTGTTTGGAAATATCACAGTTTTTTTAATCCATTCATCTATTGAAGAACATCTTGGTTGCCTTCCAGTCTTAGCAATTATGAGTGAAGCTGCTATAAAGTTTCCCTACTTCATCTTTGTATGTGATATATAATTCATATCTTCCTTCAGAGTGTTTCCTTATCCATGGTCACTAAGATCTACAGTCCACGGTGTTACAGCTGATTAGGTCAGAAAGAGCATGTGACCCAAGGCAGCCATCTATTACTCTTTCCACTGAATTGATCAGTAGCTCATACAGTAGCCTGATGTTGGAGGTCTATACAGCAACCATATCCTATAATATTGTCAAAACAAATAAAAACAAAAACCTTTCTCTTTGGAAGTTTGAATTTGAAGTATTTAGGAAAACAGTTTGTTGGCTTAAATCTCTGTTGTAAAGAGAATTGGATGTATGCTACCAAAGATGACTAACTAGGGTGCTAGACTTAGAAGAAGAAGTAATCTCAGAAGAAAGAAGGTAATTAAACTGAAAGAAACTTGTGCCAAAGCTGAACTTCAGCAGATTTACAACCTTGTCTGGTGTTGCCCAGGAATAAAACTGTAGTGACAAGAGCCTCACTGAAAACAAACTCGAAGGATAAATAGAAAGGACCACACTTCAAAAACTTCAAGTATGATGTCCACATGGTAACATTGTAGGATATTTCTCCCTTAATTCCTGTGTGCATACATCTGGAATTCCACTGTTTTTTTTTTGTTTGTTTGTTTTCTTAAAAATTATCCTATGAGCTCTTACTGAAGGGTATGAAGAAAAGAACTGCTGGTGCCAATGATTGGTTAAGACTATTAAGCAAACATGAGAGGCAAATCAAAGAGAAAAAAACAGTGAAAGTAAAGCTTATTCTGCAAAGGAGATGCATTTCTATCATAATAGGACAGTACTTTTTGCAAAATATATCTCCATTTTATTTTCCATTTAATTCTGTGAAATACATTTCAATACATTTTCCCCAAGTTATGCTGTTTGCTATTTTTACTTCCCCCCATATCCTCCAAAAGATCTAGTTGCCCCAAATAATTCGGGGATACATAAATCTAATTGGGCATCAGTGCTTATGTATTTTAATGGATGTAACTGATACTAGTATTTTCAGTAGCAGCATATAAAGAATATTATAAAGGGAGAAGGAATAAAAAGTCTGCTGCTGCTGCTGCTACTAATGAGGATTATGATATGGCAGTTTTCCTAATCCCTTACTCTGGTCCTGGCACTGGAATCAGTGGCTAAACACTAGTTTTGTCTTCATTTAATCTTTATGATAAATGTATGTGGGACAGGGCAAAGAAGGATTAAGGGGCAGTTTTTAGGCAATAAGTTGAAGTTAGAACCAAAAAAGTTGACTGTGATGCCATACAACTATAGCAGCCAATGAGAAGGCCCAGGAGTGTGTGTAGAAGGGCAGATAATAAATGCACAATTCTGCAGATGCTTCATTGTTGGTCCCTCAAGTAAGGTTCAAAGTGATGCCTCAATTACACAGCATTTATTTTCAAAAAAGCCTGGAGAGCTGTTTCCTATTGGCTATTTTTTTGACTACAAAGAAAGCATATCTTCTCCACTCTAACCTCCCTTACCTCTGGTCTATTTCTCTACCAGTTATTATAAATGCCAAGATCTCAAGCTAAAGGATTTAGTTGCCTTATGTCTAAGTTGTTTCTTCCCACATATCCCAAATTTCTCAATTATGTCCAATTATATGGTTTCTCTGACCCCAGGGCTAATGCCTAACCTCCAATTACATTAAATTAACTTTACATAACTTAAGTTATCTTAATCCTCCTAGACTCCTGCCTTAACCCCTAATGAAGCAATTTTAACTTCAAACACAGAACTGAAATAGGTATACATGGCAAAGTACTAGGCAATTGCAGGTATTCTTTATGAACAGTCTGCAAGAAGTTCATTAAATTTCCAATGCCTAAATGCAGTTGTAGTAGTCTATAGATTACAGAAGAAGCTGGAGCAGACCATTTGTCTTCTGTAATCTGCTTATGAGAAAAATATTTTCACAATTTTTTTATTTCAGCGTATTATGGGGGTACAAATGTTTACATTACATATACTGCCTTTTCCCACCCGAGTCAGAGCTTCAAGCATGTGCATTCCCCAGACAGTGTGCGCTGCACTCATTAGATGTGAATATACCCGTCCCCTCCTCCCCCCTCCCACCTGCCCAACGCCCGATGAATGTTACCACTATATGTGCACATAAGTATTGATGAGTTAATACAAAATTGATGGTGAGTACCTGTGGTGCTTGTTTTTCCATTCTTGGGATACTTCACTTAGTAGAATGGGCCCCAACTCTATCTGGGATAATACAAGAGGTGAAACTGAAAGGACACAAAGTTTATTTCTGTCAAAAATGGAGAGAGTCTGATGCTAGAAGGATTCTGATATATGAATATGTTTATTTTTACATATGTATGATTCTATAGTTCATGTTGCTTATAATTCCTATCCCCTTTAAGTCTACTTGTGTCCGTAACTGAGCAGTGCAATACAACATTATTTTGTAGGAAATCTTTGGAACTAACAACATCCAAAAGTAATTTTAAGTGATAATGTTAAATGAGGTACAAATTACAGGGAAATGCAGTTTGAAAATGGTGCCTAATGAATAGGAAAAAAATTACTTGAAGCATCAGTAAGAGATTAAAAATTAAGATTCAAAGATGAAATTTGGAAAGATTTTGAATGTTGCATCAAAGGAAGTGTAAAGCAACTCCTACTCCCAGGAAGCCCATGGTTTTGGAGCAGCAATCAAAGCTGTTCTGGAAAAGTTTGAGGGCAGTATGGATGGCCTCACTGTAGTTGATCTTTCATTTCTGGCCACTAGTTGGAGAGAAATGGCTGCTGGGGGGAAAAGGATACTTCAATATTGGCCTCCTGGTGTGATAAAATTTACACTGAACCCAGAATGCCCATTAGTCCTTCTCTCCTACTAAATCCAATGGTAAAAAAAAAAAAAGATAAAGATAAATCACACACACATAAGCAAACCAAACAAAGCCAGTGGAGCCATAAAGAAGTGAATTAACAGGAATTTTACACTTTTACTTAAAGTGATGATCCTCTCATAATTCAACGTACTGATTCTAAGGATTTAGATGTTGAAATAGATCCCATTTTATAACATTTCCATTCTCAAGCCATCCCATAAAACTTGCAGTGCTGCACTGGGCTCATTAAATAGTGCTGTTATTTATAAGGATAATTCAAAATATAGTGCTCCTTTGTAAAATTGCCTTGCAAGAGAGTTAAATTTATACCGATACATTATTTTTTGGTTTTGTTCATGTTAAATAGAAGAGCTATAAAGGAAGTCCAGCAATAGTTACGTTAGAATGGCTACCAAATAGACCTACATAAAAGTGAGTGTTTGACTCACCCGGGAGAGGTTAGCAACTTTCTGGCAAGTGTCTGCCACCTGTCACTCAGTAACTGAAGTATTGATTCTGAGAGTCAGTTCTTCAGGCTCCGCCCTGTGATAGATGTTTGTCTTCATTATTTGTTTCATCTGGCAGTATTTGGTGTGACCACAGTTCTAGTTCTAACAGATGGATTTTAGAATTACAGAGCTTTAAGGTTAGAAGGTATTTTGCAGACCATTGACCACTATCCATGATACTTCATTAACTGAGTCCCTTTTGTAGGGTGTGGCACCTACTGCCATGAAAGACCGCCTCTGGGGCCAGGAACTCACAACTCCATTGTTGGGGGTGGTGGTTAGTTATTAGAAAGGCCTTATTTAGAACTAAAATCAGTCTTCGTAGGGCTACCTGTGAGCATTTGAAGGGTGGCTAGATCACCCTGTTTGCCTAGTAATTTGTTAAATTTTTAGTTGATCAACATTAAAAGGAAAGAGTAGAGTGGCCTTCCTGTCTTCTGCACTGTTGTCATAGTTTCTGCAGTGTGGAAAACACGATTTAAAAGTCAGCCAGATTCAGAATCTGGATCCCCTTAATTCCATCCTGTCTCGTCACAACTTCTTCCCCATCCATATACACCTTAGGTTTACAAGGGAGACACGAGTACATACATAGGTAAAAATACACCATGCTCACACATACACATACATGGATAAATTTGCACACATTAGTCTTCAGAATGTTTTGCTCTCAACCCCAACACCATCCTATGATGAGTTGGGTGAACCCTGCAAAGGACTCTTTTGCCTATAAAAGGCAGCCAACCTTCCAGTGCAGTCCGTATACATGTATATTCTTACAAAGAAGAAGTAAAAGTTACTCTTAGAGATTTAGAAGGTGGGTATTTTCCCTAAAATTTAAGAATTGATCTGAGCACTTTAGCTAGACGATTCTTAGTTTCTGAGCAAAGCACCTTCCAAGAAAAAGGCATAAAAATGAGAAAATTCCCAAACAGCTCACAGCTTAAGGAAACAAGAGGTCATTTCTCCAGCTTGCCTGCCTTAGACCCCACTGCGTCTTGTGGCTATGATTCTACAAATCCACCAGGTATTAACTTCTCATATACCCTTTGGGGCTTTCACATCAGATAATATGTATGTGTGTGTGTGTGTATATATATATATATATATCTCATAGTAATAGACAAAGAAAATTACTTACAGAGACACTGAAAACTAATGAATCAGGTTTTGGCACAAGTCCTTTCAGTCATGCTCAAGTAATTCGTTTGAATTCCTTGTCTCACAGCTGAACTTTGCTACGTAGATTTTGAATTGAATTACCAATGAACATTATCAAGTGATAGGGTTTTATTGGAACCTGTCCAATTATAATATCAATAGAAGTCCCATTTGGCTTTGCAGTTTGCTCTGTGTAGCTAAACTGAGATAATTTTCATGTTGTTCACTAGAACAATTCAATTTGAATGAGCAATGAATAGTTATCCTTGGAAAACACAAAGAGGACACAATGTCTTTAGTATTAAGTTCAGAAAACCCAGCATCTGCACCTTAAATCTGGATCTCCTTCAGTATTTTAGTGTATGACCTTTGACAAGGCATTTTAAATTTAATGAAACCCAAATTATCTATAAATTCTAGATGATTTCATGAGCATGCTAATTGCCACAGTGATCTGCCTGAGACTTGGGAAAATAAAAGCTGAAGAGATATAAGGAATTAACTTTGAAGTCACGAGAGCATGCACCACAAGTGAAGGGCTTTTGGAAAGTTATTCTTTTTTTTTTTTTTTTTGTGGGCCTTTGAGTGGAAATTTGTCATTTTCTTTAGCTTTCCAGCCTCTGAGTCACCTCCTTCATTTCATCATCTCTCTTCCATATAAGCCATGTTGGGAAGCAGAGCCCACTTCCCACAATAGATGCTGAAAAACACAGACCCTCAATATTTTAAGCAGAGGAGGTAGGTTCCAACAGTTGGAAGCTGAATCTGGAGTTTATTATACAAAAAGGCAGAGACAGTAGAGACTTTATTCTGGGACTGTGAAATATAGAAAACAACTCCAGTTTCTACGTTTGGTGGTGCAGGGGCACCAGCAGCAGAAAGCCAGCAATGGTGCCAGGGCAGGCCCATGTCCAGGCATCCAGTGTCCTCACCACACTGGTCCTAGACTATGGTTTGAATATGTTTCTAGCTGCCTAGAGTGTGGTTTCTTAACTATTGTGAGCCTGTAAGTTACTTCCAAATATTTTTATATTTTAAATGTATAATATTTTAAATTTTATGTATTTTAAATTCTGTTTCTGTTTAAATCAGTTAGATTTAGGTTCTGTTGCTTGCAATCAAGATTTGTAACTGATTCAGTGCTAGAGAAGCTACTGTGCATAATTGAAATGATACCATCCAAGGAACATGAAACATTAAGAATTTTATCCACCTTCACTTTATTATCTTCATTTGACACATTTATTCTTCACTCTCTTTCCATAAAAATCACCTAGAGCAGGAAAGGAAATGAGATAATTAATTTTAGGTTGCTGAAAAATTGAAATTAAACTATTCCAAGTGGGATATTCTATGCCCTTAACATACAAAAGAAACATTCTTGAATTTTAAGTGATTTAATATTTAGAATTATTAGGTTTACACTAAAGTATCCATTTATTGTATCTTTCTACATATCACAAGAGGGTGGCAAGATTTTAGAACTGTTCCCTAAGGGGATAATGTCTCCATTTTGAAGGCTTGGTTCAAAGAATAGGGCACTGTTATGATCGATTCATTACATTTTCAAGTTTGTCCACTATCTGCCTTATGGTTGATTTTAGTATCAATCTGGTATTAATATCTTATTTTCCTTTTTGCCTCTACCCAGAAGCTACTTTTTTAGACTCTTACCACCTCTTGCTATCCTTTTGACAACCAGTTGACTCTAATTGTAATACATATTACACTTTATATCAGTTCATGGCACTAGTTTTAGTCTAGGGTCTACTAATACTTTGTTATCAGTTAGAAGGTATCGTGGTGTTATCTTTTCATTGAGAAATAATATTCAGTCTGTATGCAAATTTGTATCTCTTTTTCTCTCTGAGACCTGGACAATTTCCTGACTTTTTCTTTCCTCTGCTCTTCTCTTACTCCTGAGAACTCATTAAAGTGAGTGGTAATGGAGGAAGGGTGGGGACAATAAGAATAACAATAACTACTAATACTAGCTAACCTTGAGTGTCTGTATACTCTTTGCTAAGCACTGTACTAGCACCTGCACATACCAGATTTTGGCTAAGTTTTCCCACTGCCCCATGAGGCAGGTACGCTTATTCCCATTTCCCATGAAAGATCTGAAACCTAGTAAGATTAAAGGGTTGTTCATGTTTGCACAATAAGTGAGAAAGCCAATATTTGTATTTTGAAATTCCAGACTACGATTCCTGAGCAAAAGCTCTTTTTATCTAATTATACTCAATCCTAAAGAGTGTGTGTCCACCAAGAGAGCTTCATTATGAATATCTTTACTGACTTGGAGGACCCATAGGTAAGGGACCATGATATTTATCTTTCTAACTCTTCATCATAAATTTTTTGCATCACAGATACTTCTTAGAATCTAATTAAAATATAAATAGATAGATGATACACACATCCATATATATATTCAGCTAGAGATAGATATGTTCTCAGAAGCAAAAAATACCCAATACCTACATATATATATACACACTCAATTTTGAGCTCCTTGATTTAACTTTAGGTAAAGATCTCTGCTTTGCCTGCATATTGCCTAATTCTCTCCAGAAACTCAATAAATGAATGACTAAGTGCTGTTGCTTGTGATGTGATATATATGTGATATTCCAACTGTCATCATTCCATATATTTATATTGCCTGTGGACACAGAAGGTTTGAAAGTAGTCCTCCAGACTCTGACTCCCAATGCTAGCCACTGTTACTGAGAACAGATACCTTTCCTAGATAGCAGAGTCTTGGATTGACAAAAGAGCTTATCCAAACCCCTTGACACATCACCACTCATTGTATGCTCAGTATTGCTTAAATATTAGTTATTGCTGTCAATATTATTTGATTAACCTGAAATTTTTAATAACCAGTTTATTTACTGAGAGCAGTATAGGAAATGCTGTGTTCATTCTTATCAACACTTATTTCCTCTTAATATGTTAGGGAGACTGAAGTTTACTCTCATTCAGAAACACGGCCTTCAACATTTAGAACCAAATATTCTCCCAACATAAAATGTATTGAATTTTAACTGTTATTTAAAAATATTCAGCACAGTTTAATTTGACAGATGAAAGCATAAGAGAGAGATTTATCAGCACTAGGAAGATTTCCCGGTAGTTTAGACATTCTATGTTGAAGATGCTGTGGTATGCCACCCCGACCATCCTTCAAGACCAAGGCACTTATTTTCTTCACTTCAAGGAATGGTAGCTGCTGATGACTCACATCTGTGTACTTCTTCAGATTTGCCCTTAGCCAAAGAGAGCTGCCTTTTCTAATGTTATACATTTACACTTTCATCTGATTACTAGTTGATGCAGAGATATTAAGGCCTGGCTGCCTTGCCTAGAATTGGGATAATTCTGAAAGGGTATACTATTTCCAGAGCTCCCAGTAGAATTGGCCGAGGTTTTTGTTGAAACTAGATCATAGTTAAATTTCTCCCTCTGCCCAAGCCTGTTCCCTTGCTTCGTTGAAGTTATTCCTCAATAAACCTCTTGCCTGTAAGATCCATATCAGAGTCCGTTTCCCAGGTAACCCAGCCCAAGTCACATTAAGGTAGATATTGATGCCATGAGTTCTGGGACATTCTTTCTGGGCTGTATAAGTGTCTCTAAGCAATCACCACTTGGTAATGAAACTTTCTTTCTTTGGTGATCAGACACTAAGTTCGTGTGCCTTAGAAACGTAGTTTCTAAGGTGTAACCTGATTTAAATTCAAGACATGTTTGGGATGTAAGAGTATATTGGCTTTTATCTGAATGTTTTAAGATAAAGATGTCCCTAGGTAGCCCAAAACCTAAGTAACTGGTACACTCAATGCTTTCTTGGCCAATTGTATTGATAGGGTTACAATCAAATGGTCCTTTGAGTAAGAGTGTACAATGAGCATTTCTCTGGGACAGGCTATGGCAACAAGACATTGACTCAGTTAATGCTGTCCTTTGCATTCTCTAAGGTCACCTAAAGAAAGAGCTATCCCTCCACTCACTGGACCAGGGCAAGGACCACAAGGGCACACTAGTCCCTTCTCACCAAAACTCTGATTGAGTGAAAACTTCTTGTTTTAATTGATAATTGTCCCCCTCTCCCTCACTGAAAGACAGGACACAGGGAGAAATAATGCTTATGATTTTTTCTTTTATACATTTTGAAGTTTTTTCTCCCCCTAATCATTTAGGAAATATAGTTGCAAATCTGGAAATAGAAATTATAATAAACTAATTCAAGAGACCTTTGCATATTAATTTTATTTTAACCTTTACTCTTAAACTAATCCTATTACTTGAAAGGAAAAAGTATATAATCAATATAAAGTTATAAAGCAAAAAACAAAATCTCTCTCTTATCAGTCCTTCTCACTAAAGGTAACTACTGTTGGTTGTTTTTTGGGAGTTGTCTTCTAGGGAAGAGAAGCACACACATATGTGGCATGAACTCATGCGTGCACCCAAACATGCAGAGCCTCCCCTAGTCCACTGCCCCTGCAGTTTGGATACTCTGTGTTCAGAGCTCACGAAAGGGGACTTTGAAAAACCCTCTTGGATTGTGAATTTTCCTAGAATTAACTCACTAGAATCTCAATGTGGATGCTACCCTAAGCACAGGTGAGTTCATTGAGCAGTTTCTATCTACCTCTCATTCTGTTTTCACACTATGTGACTCCAGCCATGAGGAACAAAGCTGTTGCCTACAGATAAAATGCCACATAAATAAGTTGACAAGGGTAGGAAACATATGGTGAAGTTGATGCATGTTGTTAAATGTAAATATGATTTGAAATCATCTTCTTAATTACTGCACACTTCGCTGTGATGACATGAAAGCAAAATATCTAGTTATTGCATTACAAAGTCAGCCAAAATAAAGACAATAGTCAACTGATTTAGTACACACACACACACGTGTGTGTGTGTGTATATATATATATATGTATATATATGAGAGGGTAGGAGTATGTGATGGAGTCAAACTTCTTTGATGATTCAAACAAAACTAATAGTTGACTAAAATTTATACCTTTAAATCAATTATATTATTATAACAAACACTAGAGACTAGTAAAAAAACAAACAAACAAAACCCCATGAAAACCAAACCAAGCTCAGTGTATGAGTTTCTTTCTTATTGGTGTGGAATTTTCTTTAGATCCTTCTTTAATGCTCATTAGATCTCTTATTTATTCAAATATTTATTGAGAGTAAACTTTGTGCTAGGCTGGGATTAGATGCTAGAGATACAGGGGGAAAGAGGGCAAACCAGGTTCTTGCCCTCTACTGCAGAAATTTAGTGCAGGGTACGGACTCATTGACTTAAACATTTATTTTTATCTGGTTTATTGGATCGTCTAAACATCAGGGGCTTTATTTTTCTCAAACCACTGACATTTAAGATGCTTGATCAAGGGGCATATTTTGTTCTTTCACTCCTTTTTTTTTTTTTTAAACCTTCTTCTTATAACTGCTTGGTTACTTCAAAGACTATTAGCAGAATGAGGGTTTAGAAAAAAAAAGAAAAAGAAAAGAAAAAAAGAAGGAAAAAGTCACAGCCAGCACTGTGACTTTTCCAGATTAGAAGCAGGCATAAATCTCTGAGTTCACATCTGCTCTTAAATCTTGGACACAAGTCATGTTCTTTTAAGAACTCTCTCACTGTGCTTCTCTCCTGTTATCACTGGGAAAGAATCTTTGAGTTCTGCAGTTCCTGCCTTGGAAGAAGATGCTGCTCTTGCCTTTTGCAGTCTACCGCAATGAGTGTTTCTCTTGGTGTGGGAATATGCCTCTGTTTTATCTAATGGAAAGGGGAAGATTAAAATAATCACTCTATCTTTGCCATTTCCCTTCAAAAAATTATTTCTCAATTTCTAATTCTCTCAAATAGGTTGCATAGGATGGGGGTCACTGGGCTAGTTTTGCTGTCTTTTTGTCAGTCCTGTGAGGATATTTTTAGTACCTCTCTTTAGGATGTCTGGTTATGTTGTACTCATCCTTGTGGCTTTAGTGAAAATTCCCAGACAACAGGAAAAACACATTTAATACCTTGTTATTAATAACTATAATATAATAATATAGTTATATATAATATGAATTAATATAAATATAAATTAATATAATTAATAAATGGTATGTGAAAAATGAAGTTAGATAAGAAAAAAGAGAGTACGGTAATTATCTTTTCCAAGGCAGAGAGGAGGAAAGTGGGAAAATTCCCTTCTCCTTTCCTGTGTCTCCTAGCTTCCTGCTAAGACCTGCCATGGTCAAACCCAGCAGAAGCCCTGACGGGGAAGCCTGAGAATTGCTGCCTGGAGTGGTCAGTGTCCGGAGGTACAGCAGAGCTGGAATGCAGAGTAGGGTGTAAGGGCTGGGGTCCATTTCTGTGGCCATCTCCTGTAGCTTCACTCCTGTCGGAAGTTAGCTTAGAGCCCCTGAACAGGACTGGATTGCATTTGCTCAGTTGCTTAGTTCCAAGAAATTTCACTTTTTGGGTCAGAAGAAAATCTGGATTCCTAAGTGATGAAATTGCAGCTCACAGCTTCAACAGGCGTTAGGATAATTGTTTTTCCCAGGGAGCTTTTTATGAGGATCCTGAAACAGAAGGCAGCAGATGTTGGGAAACAGAGTACATACAGCAAACTCTTGTGATTCCTGTGTGTTGGTAAAACCCTGTGTTTCAAGTTTTTCTGTCATTTATTTAATTCATGAAAAGTTGTTTTAAAATATAAAGCAGGTTTTGTTCTTTTTTGCTTTGATATCCTCCTATTTATAAACAAGAGGAATATATTTAAATATCAGATAGATCTCTACAAGCCAAAAAGAAGTCTCCAATAAAATTATAAAGCAGAAAAACAAAACAGGGTGTTTATGTTTTTAATGGGTTTTATTGTTGTATCGTAATTGTTTTTTGAAATAAAATACAGATTTAATTATATAATACATCATTCAAATAATAATTATAATTTCAGAATTTCACATTTATTAATAAGGAACCATTTCATATCCTAATTTTTTCCATTCTTTATAACATTGCTCATTTACATAATATTTTTATTATTTAAATTTGATTCTTTATAGGGTAAAAATATTTTATAGGACTTTATGGTCTTCAGAAAAGCCACTTTACCATGTCTTCTCCACGGTGAATTTTATGCACTCATATCCAAGTCATCATAATCAGATTTAAATAAATTATTTAAATCATTAGAGGAATAAATGTCAAACTTGTCATCAGTTTTCCATTCTAATTTAAAAATCCTCATTGGACAGATGTCCTACTATCTTACCTTACATTTCTAGACCCTTTTCTTTTGTCCTGCTCTCTGAGAACAATTTTTTCTGTGTGGCAATTCCTTATACACACTTTAGTTTTCTCTGCATTTGGTCGATAGATTCTGGTTCGTTTAGTATTTTATTAAAGGCGTATGTTAAAATGCAAGTTATGTCACTCATATTTCTCAAGCCCCACTTACCCTTACACCTAAGAGGAAAGAAAAACCAACTTTCATTGAAAATGTTCATTGGGTAGGTCAGTTAATAATCTTTGCTTAAGCAACAGAATTTTGGGTCCTGTTTTAGCTGCCAGGGATGCAAAAAGATAATACACAGTTCCTGTGCTCAAGGGGCTCAAGATGGTTAAAAATAATTTAGGGCACCTTGTATGAAATGTTAATTACATTGCTGTGCTACCATCACCGCTATCTCTTTTCATTTTATAAAACTGAAACTCTACCTGTTGAACAATAACTCTCCATTTTCTCCTACCTCTCTCCTCGCCCCCACCCTTGCTACCATCATTCTACCTTCTGTCTCTGTGAATTTAACTAGTCTACGTATCTCATATAAGTGGAATCATACAATACTTATCCTTTGTGACTGGTTTATTTTACTTAACATAATGTCCTCAAGGTTTATACATGTTGTAGCATGTGTCAGAATTCCTTTCCTTTTTAAGACTGAGTATTCTACTATATGTATACAGCATATTACGCATATCTATTCATCTGTCAATGAATACTTAGGTTGCTTCCACATTTAGCTATTGCCAGTGATGCTGTTATAAACATAGGTGTACAAATATATCTTTCAGTCCTTGCTTTAATTATTGTAGTGCATATCCAGAATTGGAATTTCTAGGTCATATAGTAATTCTATTTTTAATTTTTTGAGGATGTACAACCAGATACTGTTTTCCATAGTGGCTGCATTATTTTACATTCTCACCAGTAGTACAAAAGGGTTCCAATTTTTCTACATTCATGCCAACTCATTTTAATTTTTGTTATCTTGATAGTAGTCATCCTAATTAGTGTAAGATGATGGTAGTTGTGCTTTGCATTTCCCTAATGATTAGTGATGTTGAGCATCTTTTCACGGGCTTGTATATCTTCTTTTGGGAAATGTCTGTTCAAGCTCTTTGCCCATTTTTTAATTGGGTTGTTTGTATTCTTGTTGAGTAGTAAGTCTAAACATTTTAAATTAATTAATTATTTTGGCAAGTATTCACTGAGCCCTATTTATATATTGAGTGCTAATTATATTGAGCCACTTTTATTAGGAATTTTATTTTGGCATAATACATGGAAATTTACTTTGTTCTGATTTATCTCCAGATAATGTAACTTGTCCTATATTGTTAGAGTCAAAAATAGTGAAAGAATTACTTTTATGAGGCAAAAGAGAATCTTTGAATTTTTTTCTCGTGATTGATTAAGGTACCACCTGGAAACCTAACGGTGCTCTAGCGTTTGAAGTTCGCTGTTTAATTGTACTGAATAAATTATAGGTAAGAATAAATTACTTTTTTACATAGAGCAATTTTCAAGCAATATTCCCTCAAGCTTGTAGTAGCAGAATTTAGTATTTATGTGGAAACATAACTATCTAGGTATCTGCTGATGATCATTTTTGGAGTCCATTGAATTTTTGGAGAAATAGTGATGAAATAAAATACTCTTCCAAATGTGGTACTTAAAAATCTGATGAAAGTAGTCATAATTAAAGATAAAAGTTCAAATAACCTTCAAAGTCCTATCTTGTTTTATGATTTTGGAATAATATATAGGGTCTTTATTAATTGTCAATTGTATAATGTTTTTGTTACAATTAAATATTAGCTTTCTCTTTAAAGTGGGGAAGAAAGAAGCTGTAATTTATCTTGTTTAATTGGGAAATTGTGTCTTGGAAATGTGTAAGTCATCTAGTCCAGTAGTTTTCAAAATTCAATGCTCACAGGTTCACCTGGAGGGCTTATTGAATATGCTAAGCCCTACCATCAGAGATTTTGATTCAACATATTTTGAGCTAAGTGTTAAAAGTCTGTAGTTTTTTATTTTTATTTTTAATTATGGTACATATGGTGTTTTGATACAGGCATATGATGTGAATTAATCAAATCAGGGTAACTAGGGTATCCATCACCTCAGGCATTTATTCTATCTTTGTGTTAGAAACATCCCAATTCTACTCTTTTAACAAGTACCCTGAAGTATTCTGATATAGCCTGGCCATGAAGAGTCTTTTGGGTAATAATTAGATCACTTTGTTAACATATGGGATCAGAATGAGTCTCAGCCTGGTGAAGTGACTCGGCCATGACCATGTCAATATTCAGCGACTAAGCTTGGATTTGAACCCAGTCTATCTTATTCCAGAACAATATAAAAATGGTCAATTTTCAAATAATTAAAGTACATAACAATTGAGCTATGCTAAAATCATTTTAATTTTTCTTTCATGTTTGGAAAGAAACTTTAGAATCTTTCAGAGTCAGCTTTGTCAGTATAAACTTTGATTATCATTATAAAAGTCATGGATGCTATAAATTGAGCTAGATAGAATCAAAATGATATCCATATTCGACTATGGAAGTTCCTTTATTAAAAACATCTGCTATATGCATTTTTTAAAAACTTTACATTTATTTTCTTAAAAAAAATTAAATTTCTCCCATTGGAAACATTTGTCCCGATTTGGATACCTGATATATTCACATTTGTGCTTACAGTTGCTGTTAGTATAGCACAGTGGTTAAGGTTTGGGCTCCAGAACCAGATTTCCTAGTACCAAATCCTGGCTCTAGTACTTACAGATTCTGTGACTTAGTCAACTTTGCTACCTTTTCTGGGCCTTGTTCTTCTTATCTGTAAAATGAGTACATTGATAAAACACATGTCACAGAACTGTGATGAGAATTAAGTTAGATGATTCATATAAATAATTTAAATAGTGCTGGGAGCTTATATAAATCAACATAAATTTTTACTGTATTTGCCTGAATGACAATATAACTTATCCATGTACTCATGGGTCACAAATGTCTTTATACTTGAATATCCTGCCTGGAAATTATAAGTAACCCAATATTATTTGAGGTGAGTTAGGAAATTATTGTGAACACAGCTAGTGCAAGCACCACATGTACTCACCATCGAATTGGTATTAACTGATCAACACTTATGTGCACATATAGTAATAACATTCATCAGACGTTGGGCAGATGTTGGGAGAGGAGGGGATGGGTATAGTCACACCTAATAGGTGTGATGAGCACTGCCTGGAGGATGGACACACTTGAAGCTCTGACTCAGGTGGGGCAAAGGCAATATATGTAACCTAAACATTTATACCCCTGTAATACGCTGAAAGTAAAATAAATAAATAAATAAATAAATAAATTTTTCTCCTTATAATAAAAAAATGAAATGCAAAAACATACATTCCCACCAATAGTAGAAAAAAAAGAAATGCAAAAACAAAAAAAGAAATAAAATAGTATTTCTGACAGGCATGTGGAATCATGGAAAAGGAAATTTGTCTTCTGAATAACATTTCTTTTCTTCTTAACTTTCATGGAGTCCATTCTAGGTACTAAAAGTGATCAGTCTAGAAAGAATTCTCTTTTTTCCTACAGAGTATTTTTATGTAAGATTCCCAGTTGAGTCTTAGGTATTTTGGGCTGTTGGCCTTCTCAGCTTTCGTATATAGTGTCTACCAGATTCACGCCGAGAAAGCCATTGGTAATTAAATTGAAAGTGGAACTTGAATTATCCAAGCCCGTATTCTAATAGGTCTGAAAACACTAGGTAAACAGCTGCTTTCAAAAATACTCTTTCAACTTCTTCCATCCTATCTCACCTCGAAGGTCTGAAAACTCGTGAGTGCTATCAAGATAGGATAATTTGTCATTCAGACCTTTTTAATTTGCTTTAAGGTAACTGACACTTCTATTAATAGTTGAGTGATGCTGTCGTTTGTTATTTGACAATTCTTGAAATTGATTTGTAGTTTGTATTTCTTTTTCTCCTGCTCTGACTTAACTTGTCAGTTAAGGTTAGAATTTATTCTGCTTTCCTCATTTCATGATTATTTTCAATTATATTCAGAAACTGGAAAATCAGATAGCTTTCCTATGAATTTTAAATACTCTGTTTCCCTGGATATTCTAGGTGTCGATGTTTATACCGTTACCACTAACTCTGAGTCTTTAAATTAGTATTTCCCAAAATGTGTAGGATGTTTGTTAAAACTCTGATTCCTAGTCTCTCAATCTCAACAGACTCATTTAATAGATCCAGGTTGATCCTAGAAACCTTCATTTTTAATAGAATCCAAGTAATATTTATGGATATGGTCTTGGAATGATACTTACAGAAAGTGCCAGACTAAACTTAATCTCGTATTAGAAAAGAGTTCCTACTTTCATAGGGAGAGTTTCAGAAGCTTACTGAGGAGACAGATTCTCTCTCTATTATAAGATAGATTATTCTCACTTGGGCCTTCACCCTAAGCTGTAGCATGGGGTAGGTCAAAGGATATCCTTTTCTGTTGCTTTAACCTTTATTTTTATCAGGTGGGTAACCCTTGGGAAAGCCATTTAGGTTTTCCGAGCCTCAGTTCCTTTTCTATAAATAACAGCATACATTGACTGACAGAGGATGTTGGAAGGATTAAGAGAAATAAGAGCTGTCTGAAAAGATGTTGCCATCCTTCTGGATATATGTTGAGAAATCAACAAGTTAGTTCTCTTCCCATCTCTCTGCTGCATTTCTGCCACTTGTCTGTCTTGAGTCTCTGAATCTTCGTGACCTCCGCCTCTGCAATATTTACTTGTATTTAAGCCACTTCTTTGCCTTGTTCTCTTGCTGAGTGTGACTTTGGTTGTTAGCTTCTGAATCTTTCCTCTGTCTTGCCCATATAGCCCAAATGAACCAACAGGTTTGACATCACTATGTGGCTTTCATTGAGTACAGAACTCGAGTTCTGAATTTAATTATTTGGCACAATTCATATGTCCCGATTATGAAATCTTAAAGTGAAATTATAGATCCAAAAAATCAGAGTAATAATATTATTAGAATCCCTCAATTAATTATTCCATAAACTATATTCCACTTTGTCTTAAGCAATTTTCCTATCTAGTAGACTATTTCCTCTGAGAGATTCAAATATAATCTGATGCATAATTTTGTTTTTTCTTACTGGTGCATTAACAAAAGCATCCCTTGCATAAAGTGAGGGACACCTCTATTGATTGCAATTTCAAGTTGTTCCAATTCTCCCAAAGCTCAAGTTACTGCTACCACAAAATAATAATTTAAACATTTATAACCCCTTGCCCTCTGTTAGGCAGCTTCTAAACGGAACTTGCTTTCAGGGAATATTTTGTGATAAGAGAAACTAGTTCATTAGTTTGAAGAGGAAGCTTACATTTCAATGTGTAGAGGCATAATAAACCTATTTTTGGCATTGTTGAGAGCTCCTAACAAAAATTGTTATAGAGATGCTACATTGATCCTAAAACTTTAAAATACAAGTTTATATTACGGAAAATACAAAAAAGGATCGCATGACTTAGTCCCCTCTGCTCAGAAGCCACAGATTATATTTAACTAAACAATCACAGTTCATTGAACTGTGGGAAATTTTGTATCTCAAATATTATAAATAGATCTATTTGGGATGCTTGTTGAATCTGAGGTACATAATATGCCACTTACAAAGATACATGTACTATCTGTGTGCCTCTATAAATTCATAGCTGTTTAAATAAACTATTTTTTTATTTAACATAGATACTTTTATTCACCCATCCAAGCAAATGTAGCATGCTGATTATGTGCAAGAACTATAATAGGTTCTGCAGGGAACACAAGGAGAAAAGAGTTTCAAGACATAAGCGCTCTCACATACTGTTGGTGTGACTCTAAATTAGTACACTTTTTGTAGGAGGACAAACAGAATCTATTAAAATCTGAAATGTGTATACTCTTTGATCTTGCATTGCCATTTCTGGGAGTTTCTCTTAAAGGAAAAAGTGTGTGTGTGTGTGTGTGTGTGTGTGTGTGCGTGCTCACACATGTGTGTATTTGTGAACGTGTATATGGAAAGAAATGTATAGACAAGTTTTAATTGCAGCATTGTTAATAGCAAGATATGAGAATCAACCCAAATACCCCTCAGTAGAGTAGTGGTTAAACGCATGGGACACAAGAACAACATAAAATAGAACCCGTAATGAAGAATTCTATACTATGAGTGTAGCCTTACACAGTTAAACAAGAGTTGTCTCACAAAATGTATGTCATGATATTATTTTTGTTTAAAAAGTACAATAACCACAATAAAATAATATTAATACACTATGATGGGTAGAGAAATATTAAAACTGTTGAAGGCAATTATCTCCAGAGAATGAGATAATATTAAATAGGAGGAATTCCATTTTTCATATGTTTCTAAACTTTTTAAAATTCAAAAACCCATCAAAAGTTGCACATTTTTATTTTTATTTTTCAAAACATCCCCTTCCTGGCTTGTATTCTAAGTTTGGAAGAAGTGCGTATTCAGTTTCATGCAGCTAAGTCACTTGTTTGTGTCAAATGCTCATCAGAGGTTGTGGAACAAGAAGCCAGACTCCAAATACTTAGGCATCTGTGCTTGTACCTTGTTAAAGTGTGTGTCTTTCCTGGCTGCCTAGGTGAGTAGGAACTCCTGACTATCGATATCCTAAAAGTAATAGCTATCCAAAAGTCCCCGTAGAATTGCAGTCTTTTATTTAATAGAAGCTAGGGGGAAAGAGAGAGAGAGAGAGAGAGAGAGAGAGAGAGAGAGAGAGAGAGAGAGAGAGAGAGAGAGAGAAGCTAGACTAGAAAAGATAAGGTTGGTGGTGACTTAAATACTTTTTAAATTATTTGTTCATATATAAAAGTTATTCATATTTATGCAGCAGACTTATAAAGTTAAAAAACAACTAAAAGACCATTACTTTTTAAACATTATTTATTGATAAATAATAAATATAACTATTTTTGGAATAAATGTGTTATAAAGATCACTACTCTTCAAAAAATGCTCAGAATGTTTGTGTGATTTATAAAGAGCAATTATTTTATTTTTAACATAGCACAGTGGGTTAGAATAATCACAGCTTTGGAAAGGAAAAATTTATAAATATTAACTTTCAAAGATGGCAGGAGATACATGTCTCTCTTGCTTTAGTGCATTTAAATATGTAATTTTTCCTTTATCGACATTGTTACAAATGCATTTAACTGTCAAAGAACTTAAATGTATGCAAACATTGTATTTTATTTTGAACTTGATCGAATGAGAATGAAAGAGATGATTGTGCTGATTTGAAAGGACTGAATTTATTTTTATTTTCAACGACTTTACATGAAAGCTGGAAATTAAACCTGTCAGTGAATTGTGGTCAAATCTTTGCCTTGCTTCAGGGTCAAATTTCTGTGTGTTTATACCTGGAAGCCTGCACTTCCACCTTTGCAGCCCACTTTGCTGCCTCTAAAAGTTTCCCATATTTCTATGACTTTCAAAGCAAATGCTAGAAAGTGAGAAGCTGCCACTGCTTGCTCTATTGCCTTCTAAGTCTCCGTCATCGTGTATCTTTTTATCTGCTGCTTGGAGTTCACTGCCAGCTAGGAAACTGATGTTTCTGTGACCATAAGTGATGATCTAGTGATTTACCCATTTTCCCAAGCAGGCGGGTGGAAAGTATTTCTGTTATAAACGGTGGCTGTAATAAATAATAGGATTTATTCGACAAAATCCTCTTTATATCCTGTAGAGTAAAGCAGAACTATCTTAATAGCAGGGAATAAGAGGGTAATTTTGTTGGCAGAGTCTTGACTTTATTACCTTGCACTCTCCTTAGATTCCCTGAGCTGAAAAATAACCTTTTTGGTTCAGAGCTTGCAAACTCTCAGCATGCCATCTTGGTATGGCAGCTCCAAGGTGCAGGATGGGGTTGCCTGCTGCTTAGAGACTGTACAAGAGCAAAAGGCCCAGCAGATTCTAAAAAGAAAATGGGCTCCTTTTTCTTTCTTTCTTTTTTTTTTTTTTTTTGAGACAGCGTCTCACTGTGTTGCCCTGGCTAGAGTGCCGTGGCGTCAGCCTAGCTCATAGGAACCTCAAAATCCTGAGCTTAAGTGATCCTACTGCCTCAACCTCCCGAGTAGCTGGGACTACAGGCATGCGCCACCATGCCCGGCTAATTTTTTCTATGTATTTTTAGTTGTCCGATTAATTTCTTTCTATTTTTAGTAGAGACGGGGTCTCGCTCTTGCTCAGGCTGGTTTCGAACTCCTGAGCTCAAACAATCCTCCCTCCTCGGCCTCCCAGAGTGCTAGGATTGCAGGCGTGAGCCACCACGCCCGGCCAGCGGGCTCCTTTTTGATTGGTGACAGAGTTGTTG
This sequence comes from Indri indri, assembly GCA_004363605.1. NCBI lineage: Eukaryota > Metazoa > Chordata > Mammalia > Primates > Indriidae > Indri > Indri indri. Next base: position 23,807 of record RJWJ010005120.1, on the reverse strand, counting down.
GCAGGACTGCAGAGTGATCAGCAGCCCACCTCAGCTTTCCTCAGGGGCTCCTTCAGAAGGCATTCGTCTCCTAGAAGGAACTCCTGCTCTGGCAGAGTCTTATGGAAACGTACATGAAGGCTCACACATGCTATACACACATAGACACACATACCCCTTCCTGGCATCTTTCAAAGCACTGAAGTCCTGAGCATGGTTTCTGGTTGCTTGATGAATACTTTTGTCAATTAATTCCTTTGTGTTGACTTCACTAGCTTTCAGGATAGAATGGGAATGAACTGACATTTGCTGATGGCTTATACACCCAATTCTGTGTTAGGATTTTTTTTTTTTTTACATTATTTATCTCATTAAATGCACATATGAAATAGATAACATTACCCACATCATCGAAGTAAAGAAATTGAGACTCATAGAGCTTCAGCAACCTGTTGAATTCCACGAAAGAGCTAAGATTTAGACCTCTGGGCTTTCCAATTCCAAAATCCATGTGCTTTCTGTTTCACAGCACTGCCTCTTATGATATCATGTTTAGTTAATAAGGCAGGATTTGGGATTGTGATGCTAAGATAAAATACAAGGGGAAAAAAAATGCCAAAGCATTTTCAAGGAGTGGTGTGGTTTTCTTTGTTATACTTTAGTTTCTGAAATAAGCATAATTCTGAATGTTTCACATTCAGAAAGGCACATAAGGCACTCAACTATGTTTTCACTGAATGAGCCGATAATCTTCATGGTATCTTTGCCAAGTAGATTTTTCCATCTCCTTTTTACCAAGAGGGTTGAGGTTGAGGACAGATATTTGATTTGTCCAGTGTCATACAGCTTACAGATTACAGCACTGAGAACAAGTGTAAATCTGGAGGAACAAAGTTCTTATCTTAACTTTATTAACTGCTTGCGAGTCTCATAGGCCTCACCTTGTCTTAGAGATCTGAGACTCCAGGCAATAAATTCTGACCTACCCAGCATTTGATTATTCAGCTTAATATTTGTTCTAGTTCTATTTGGAGTTTTAAAGTTACCTATTTATATTTATGTTATCTTTTAATTTTGGTAAACAATGGAGCTCCCAGATCTCGAGTAGTAGGTCCTAAAAAATTCTTCCTGACCTTCCTGACCCAAGAAATTCATTGTCGAATATTTTTTGTCTTATTTTCTTTGTTGTTAAATTACAATATGGTTTTGAGGTACATTTTAAAAATACTAACTAAAATATTTCATTATATTTATTATCTCCATGATAATGACATTTTCTATATCATGAGAAAGTGAGGTATAGCCAACTACATGATATAGAGAACTTTGCAAATGTTTAGTCTGATTTTAGACTTTTGTGTAAGCTGTTAGGGTGTGTCTGGAATAAAACAGAGCTCTGCTCTGGCAAAGGAAGGTGTGCTGGTTTCCTCTAGCTCCCTTGTTGGTATTGCTTTGCGATGTGTTTAGATTAACTGCCCTGTGTCTCATGTATTAGTAGACAGTTGTTTTGTTAGCACATGTGGATTTTCCAGTTTGTATTTTTAGTTCCCATTACTTGATAAGAGCAACTGGAATTGGAAGTCACTTATGGGAAACCGTTGAGAAGACATAGACAGGACTTCTTTTTCAAACCTTAGTTCTTTCAGATTGTCAAGACTATTTTCCCCCATTTGGTATGTGAATAGCTGCAGGAGGGATAGTATAAGCCTTTGTTGGCTACCATCTTGGTTACTAGAGATTAGCTGACAGTCAGCTGTGAGCTAGTTTATAACATGAGCTCAGAAACTGGAAAGAAACAAAGGAAATCAGTTGGAGAAGTGGGGGTAATTAGAGGAAAAGAGATGGTTAGGCAGAAGGTAGTAGCTTCAGTGTTGCCCTATTATGGGTATTTTCAAAGTGATATATCTAGATCTTCCTGGTGATATTGTGAATTTGAGCTTGTTTTGCCGCTGCTGCCACCACACTGAGATAAACTTCTAGCTAGATATAGCCAAGGCTCAGGTAATTAAAATGCCAGAAAGACTCATCAGATGGAAGATGGACAGTGATGCTGTCTCTGTTGATTTCAAACCTTGAAGAACATCTGAGTAAACAATACTCTTGAGTTCAACTGTTGTATGATTATACTTTAGAAATACTTCACCTCAAAGTTGCATCATGGTAGGGTGTTGAGCAACAATATTGGTCCCTCATATGTAACACAAATTTAATCTTTATTGCCCTTTATTTTCTATATCTTATTGGCGGGAAAATGGGTGACATTGTATAGGCAGAGACATAGCAGCAGCTGGGATTTTAAGGTAGGCATGAAAGATTTTAGCTTTTTCTGCACAAGAAAAGGACTCTCAAAAGTGAATCCCAGCCCTTATTTGCAATCTTTGCTGCTCAACTTCACACTTTTACCCAGAGCAAGCGAATAGGTTCTATTGCACTCACTGTTAAAGAAAAACACTTAAAGATAAAACTCAGCCTGAGAATTATATCAATGCTGCTACCGAGCAAGTTTACCTTCCAGGCTTACATTTTATGTAAAAGTCAGATATTGAGAGAAATGTACATATAAAAGATGTTATTTGTGTGGAGGTAGAAGAGAAAATGAGAAGAGTTACAGAGGGGATGAACCAAGCTTATTTGATTAGTACATAAAATAGTAGTTCATGTGAGATAATACACAGAAAAGAAGTAATTAAAAGGGCTTTAACTAGGAGAAGGCAAACATAACTTTGTTGCAGAGCAATACATTTTAGAGGATGCAAAAATTTAAAATAAGGATTTTGATAGCTATGTACAATTTTAGATATTCTCTTCTCTTATAAAACATCTACTCAATGCATATCCAATCATGACTTTCAGCATAGTGAAGAGCTGGAAAGAGAGGAAATAACTGGTGAGTTGAATGTGTAAGGATAAACATATCCTAATTGTTAAGATTTTTTTTTTTTTTGCTGTTTAATCCAGGTGGCATAGGTTGCTACTCATATATGATAGAAGCTCACTAAGCAGTTTTGAATACATTAATGAATGAAACAATAAGGGGCATTGGCCACTATTTCTTCATTGAGCTAAACAAAGTAAATTACTTTATGGGGAGTCCATTTTGTGATTACATTTAACCTTTGTCCATTACTATTTTTTTAAATCCACCTTGCCTTTATTGCTTTCCTATTTGGAGATGGCAAAGGAGCTCTAGAATGAATAATGTAAATGGAGTTTTGAATTATCATGGTTTTAGTTAATTAGTATTATTTTTCTCTGGAGAACACTGTAAACTGTGACCTAGTACTGTTATAGAATTTTGTTTTAACTCTACCTATATAATATATGTAGGTACACTGTCTTTAGATAATGGTTATTTAATTTTCCCCAGTCCGTGCCTTTTTTTGTTCATTTTCTTTCCTTTTAGATGTATTATAGCACTTAAGCCAAAGTTAAGCTCAGAAAAAAAAAAATGTCATTTTTAAATTGTCAATTTGAATTTCTCAGAGATAGTTCAGAATTAAAAATAAGCAACTAAAATAAGCTATTACATAAGGCTATGAGATTTCTGTGGCTATCAGCTCATACCACATTTTTTTCCATGACCAGATATTTGGATATCCAACTAAATACCAGAAATATATTAGAACTTATGAACACAGCAACAAACTTTTTTATTTAATGTGCCATTTGGGGGGTAGATTCCACAGAAGACTGCTTTCTGGATAAAAAGATTTATTATAAAATTTTTTGTCTATGACCTTCCACATCATACAGTGCTTGAAACCCCACTGAGCTCTCCCCTTGGGTGAGACCTTTAAATGTGTCTTACTCAGCTCTGATACCTTCTGTTTCATTTCCCCCTTTAGGCTTAGTGTCATTAACCACACAGAGCCAGCAGACATATATTTCTTGAATAGTTTCAGGTTCTTGACAGTATGAAAAGTGACAGGGAATTTCTGTATATACCAAAAATAAATCAACCATCAAATTTAAAATATGTCTAATAGTTTATATTCCCTACAAGTAACTTTTCTAATAACTTCTTGCAAAACGTATGATAAGGTCATTACACTTACAGTGGTAATATTTATAATAAGAAATTTATAAGAATATGACATATAATGGCCACATCCACATAAGGGTCTGGAAATAGATATATCAGTTAGTTATGTGTGAGATATGAAGCTTATTTATTATCATTAACTTTTTAGGTGAACTGACTAATCCAAGCAGTGATATTTACAAATGAGGATAATGAAGATTTATTACAAAATAGTCTTTATTAATACCCCTTTCTGAGGCTTACACATAAAGTTACTCAAGGGTAAATTAAATTTTAGAAAGATTTTTATTTAATTTCCTGTACAGCTTTAAAGACAAATTATAATAATGAATATGCTGGAAAAACTATGTCCTAAAATAGAACATTACATAGGAAAGTTATTTTAGAAATACCTCATTTGTGATTGGTCCTCCTATAAATATCAATCGAAATTTTTTTCTCCTGAGAATATTGGAATTAATGTGAATTTCAATTGCATCTTACACAGCAGATAAAATGTTTTGCAAAGTCTGATTGTGGTATACCAAGTAATATGTTTAGTATATTATGAAACTAAGACAGATAAAATTAAACATACATTGAATAAATTATAATTTGTCAATTAAGAAAATATTATAAATGAATGTAACATAATAGATCATTTTTAGTACCTCTGTTTATATCCTTAGGTACTAGATAATAGGAAGTTAGATTTCAAACATTTTGGAAACGGATATAAAACAAGATACTAAAAAGAATACAAAAACAAAAAGCAATAGTGTTGAAGCTAGCAAAGAAGACAGCACTATATGGGACAAAGTCCTGGAGAAAAAGAGTTGTATATTCATGGGGCGAGACACAAGAAACTAAAATAAAATCATATACTGAAATAACTAAAATGATAATCATATTTTTATGAAGTCTCACAGAGTGGTAGAGATAAAAATTATATAATGTTAGGCTTCCTAAAGGAATACAAGCCATGGTAAACATTTCAGGCTTTCAATTGAGATCCCTGATAATTTATCACAAAGGAAGAGAGGGCAACCAAGAAATAGATCAGCCCTCAAAAAGTTCTGAAACATAGTCTCAACTACGTCTGGAAGATTGGCTCATATCTTAATCTGATAGCTAGAAAAACATAATTCCTCTGTAGATGATTATACCAATATCTAGAGCCTCAATACTTTTTTTAATATCTAGAGCTTTAATATATTCCATAAGCAATGTCCAACATTCAATAGAAAAGACTACCATGAATTCCAAGATTCAGGATCAAATAATCAAATGTCAGGAAAGAAAATAAATAGTTACAGACCAACAACTAATTCAGATATCAAAGTTATAAGATATAGGCCCAAAAATAACTAATTAATATGTTAATCCATAAATTAAAATATAGAAACATTTATCTGGAATCTTTAAAAGTAATTAAATGAAGCAAAAAATTCAATAACTGATATAACTGAAGAGATTCAGCTGAAGAGAGGATTAAACATCTAGAGTCTGGGTCCGTAGAAAATAGATTGAAGCATGAGAGGAAGAAATGATAAAAGAAATACAGAAAAGAGCACAAGAGATCTGTAGAATATTGTGCAAACACCTAATATATGTGCAAATGGAATACAAGAGGGAGAAACAGAGAATGGAGGGCAGAAGCAGGATTTGAAGAAATATATGCCCAGAATTTTCCCACAGCAATGAAATAGATGAAGTCATATATGGAACTGTAAATGATGTCACTATTATTGATATAACTGAAGATAAATATTTATTTTCATAACATCATTATAATCATAAAAAAATCATACAAAGCCAAATTATGGAATATTCCACAAAATAATTTTTCAGCACTTTTCAAAAGTATCAAGATCATAAAAGATAGGGAAAGGCTGAGCACATGATACTAATGGAGAACAATAAAGAATGCACTTTGGCATCCTAGATTGGATCCTGGGAATGAGAAAAAAATATTAGTGAAAAAACCATGGAAATTTGAGTTAGATTTATAGTTAATAGCATTGTATCAATGTTAATTTTGATAATTGCTCTATGGTTATAAAATATGTTAACATTAGGGTAAGCTGAGAGAAAGATACATGGGAACCACATACTATATTTGCATCTTTTCTGTAAGTGTGAAGCTATTTCAAAATAAATATTTTGAAAAATTATAATGTACAGTCATGCACCGCATAACAATGTTTCAGTCAATGATGAATCACATATGACACATTGTATGGTCTCGTAAGATTATAGTGGAGCTGAAAAATTCCTATTGCCTAGTGACTTTATAGCATCATAACCATTATAATGTCATAGCACAACACATTACTCACATATTTGTGGTGATGCTGGTGTAAAAAAACCTACTGCACAGCTAGTCACGTAAAAGTATTGTATATACAGTTATGTATAGTAAATAGTACTTGATAATGATAATAATACTACTACTGGTTTATGTATTTGTTATACATTTTATCATTATTTTAGAGTATACTCATTCTACTTATAAAAAAAGTTTAACTGTAAAACAGCCTCAGGCAGGTCCTTCAGGATGTATTCCAGAAAAAGGCATTACTATAGGACATGATAGCTTCATGTCTGTTATTGCTCCTGAAGACCTTCCAGTGGGACAAGATGTGGAGGTGGGAGACAAGTGATATTGATGATCCTGACCCTGTGGAATCCTAGGTTAATTTGTGTGTCCGTGTCTTAGTTTTTAACAAAAGAATTTTAAAAAGCAAAAAAGAAAAACAAATTAAAATTTATGGATACTCCAATTACCCTGATTTGATTAATGCGTATTGTATGCTTGTATCAAAACATCATTGATTTTTTAACCCAAGACTTTGCTGAATTTATTTATCACTTCCAGGAGTCTCTTGGCAGACTCTTTGGGGTTTTCTAGGTATTAGATCATATCATCAGCAAAGAGCTATAGTTTGACCTCTTCTTTTCCCGTTTGATTACCCTTGATTTCCTTCTCTTGCCTGATTGCTCTGGATAGGACTTCTAGTACTATGTTGAATAGGAGCGGTGACAGTGGACAACCTTGTCTGGTTCCTGTTCTAAGCGGGAATGCTCTCAACTTTTTCTTGTTCAGTATGATGTTGGCTGTGGGTTTGTCCTACATGGTTTTTATAATATTGAGGTATGTTCCATCTATGCCTATTTTGTTAACAGTTCTTATCATAAAATGGTGCTGAATTTTATCAAATTCTTTTTCTGCATCTATTGAGAGGATCATATGATCTTTGTTTTTGTTTCTATTTATGTGGTGAATCACATTTATAGATTTATGTATGTTGAACCATCTTTGCATCCCTGGAATGAAGCCCACTTGGTCATGGTGGATTATTTTTTTGATGTGCAGCTGAATACAGTTTGCTACGATTTTATTGAGAATATTTATGTCTATAAAATGTGGTATACGTATACCATGGAGTAATAATACTCAGCCATAAGAAAATGGGGAACTAATACCTTTTGTAACAACCTGGATGGAACTGGAGACCATTCTTCTAAGTGAAGTATCATGAGAATGGAAAAACAAACACCACATGTACTCACTATTAAACTGGAACTAATTGATCAACACATATGCACACATGGAAGTAAAACTCAATGGAAATCAAGCAAGTAGGAGACAGGAGGAGGGGTTGGGCAAATTCACATGTAACGGGTACAGTGCACACCATCTGGGTGATGGGTACACTATAACATTGACTCAAACTGTACAAAAGCAAGACATGTAACCAAAATGTGTGTACCTCTGTAATTTTCTGAAATACAAAAGGTTTATAAAAATTTCAAACAATGTCATTTCATCACTAATTTTTTTGTTTTATAAATATAATTATTTTAATACATTTTTTAATTATGTTAAAATATAACTCGAATGTTATTGTTATTTTATAATGAATAAATATTTTTCTCCAGTGTGGCACCTCTGATGCTAAAAAAAATCACATGTACCCTATAAAGATATATAACTATTACAAACTCATAATAATTAAAAATAAAAAGAATTAAAATTAAAAATTAAAAAATTAAAAAAACATAGGATAAGGATAGAAAGAAAGAATATATTTTTGTACAGCTGTACTGTGTGTCTGTCTTAAGCTAAGTGTTCTTACAAAAGAGTAAGAAAGTTAAAAAATTTTACAACCAAAATTGTTACGGTGAACTAAGGTTAATTTATTATTGAAGAAATAATTTTTTAATAAAGTTGGTGTAGCCTAACTGTCAGTGTTTATAAAGTACACAGTAGTGTACAGTAATGTCCTAGGTCTTCACATTCACTCACCACTCACTGACTTATCCAGAGCAACTTTCAGTCCTACAAGCTCCGTTCATGGTAAGAGACCTAGACACATGTGCAATTTTTATCTTTTTTTTTTTTTTTTTTTTTTTTTGAGACAGAGTCTCACTCTCTTGCCTGGAGCGAGTGCGGTGGTGTCAGCCTCGCTCACAGCAACCTCAAACTCCTGGGCTCGAGCGATCCTACTGTCTCAGCCTCCCGAGTAGCTGGGACTACAGGCATGCGCCACCATGTCAGGCTAATTTTTTTTTCTATATATATTTTTAGCTGTCCAATTAATTTCTTTTCTATTTTTAGTAGAGACGGGGTCTCTCTCTTGCTCAGGCTGGTCTAGAACTCCTGAGCTCAGAACGATCCACCCGCCTCGGCCTCCCAGAGTGCTAGGATTACAGGAGTGAGCCACCGCGCCCGGCCCAATTTTTATCTTTTATAAACTATATTTTTACTTTTCTATGTTTAAATATGTTTAGATACACAAATACTTACTCTTGTGTTAGAATTGCTTACAGTGTTCAGTGCAATAACCTACCATGGGAACAGTAGACAATACCACATAGCCTAGGTGTGTAGCAGGCTGTACCACCTGGGTTTGTGTAAGTGCACTCTACAATGTTGGTACAATAGCAAAATCGCCTAACGAAGCATTCCTCAGAATGTATTCTCATTGGTAAGCGACACAGGACCCCATATGGTCAAATGTGTTATACTGTATTTTTTTTTTATTTAAGCATATTATGGGGGTACAAATGTTTAGGTTACATATATTGCCTTCGCCCCACCTGAGTCAGAGCTTCAAGTGTGTCCATCCCCCAGATGGTAGGCATCATAGCAATTAGATGTGTATATACCCATCCCTTCCTCCCCTCTCCCACCTCCCCAGCACCTGATGAATGTTACTACTATATGTGCACTTAAGTGTTGGTCAGTTAAGTCAGTTAATACCAATTTCATGGCGAGTACATGTGGGGCTTGTTTTTCCATTCTTGTGATATCACTTAGTAGAATGGGCTCCAGCTCTATCCAGGATAATGCAAGAGGTGCTATATCACCATTGTTTTTGTGGCTGATTAGAACTCCATGGTATACATATACCACATTTTATTAATCCACTCATGTATTGATGGGCACTTGGGTTGTTTCCACATCTTTGCAATTGTGAATTGTGATACTAAAAGCATTTGAGTGCAGGTGTCTTTTTTATAGAATGTCTTTTGTTCCTTTGGGTAGATGCCCAGTAGTGGGATTGTTGGATCAAATGGAAGTTCTGCTTGTATCTCTTTGAGGTATCTCCACATTACTTTCTGCAGAGGTTGTGCTAGTTTGCAGTCCCACGAGCAGTGTATGAGTGTTCCTATCTTTCTGCATTCACCCCGATATTTATTGTTTTGGGACTTTTGGATAATGGCCAGTCTCACTAGAGTTAAGTGATATTCCATTGTGGTTTTGATTTGCATTTCTCTGATGATTAGAGATGTTGAGCATTTTGTCATATGTTTGTTGGTCATTAGTCTATCTTCTTTTTGAAAAGTTTCTGTTCATGTCCTTTGCCCACTTTTTGATAGGGTGGTTTGATTTTTTCTTACTGATTTTTCTGAATTCTGTATAGATTCTAGTTATCAGCCCTTTATTGGATGTGTAGCATGCAAATATTTTCTCCCATTCTATAGGTTGTCTGTTTGCTTTCGTGATAGTTTCCTTGGCCGTGCAGAAGCTTTTTAATTTGATTGAGTCCTATTTATTTATTTTTATTGTTGCTGTGATTGTCTTTGGGGTCTTCTGTACTTTTAATGTATTGGATACCACAAAATCCTTAGCACATTCTACCAGATTAATTCATTTCTGTGCAAATTTGAGTAAAACTTTTCTTTACATGTCTGTGTACATGAGGAGTATACTGAATTGGCATGAGGAATAGTTAAATTATTGCCACCCTTTGCAAATTAATGAATAAATTGAACTTTCTTTAATATTGTACAACTAAAATATGACAGATATAAATACAATAAAGATTAAATTGAGACTATAGCCATAATACAAAATTTAAAAATAACATCATTGTTCATATTTATTTCATAGTCTTATGAATTTATATTTATAAAATAAATGTATACTAATAAAGTGGCAGCTTTATTAATTTTATATATATTGTGGTTTCATGTGTGACTTTATTAACAAAAATCACATTGCTTCTATAAACAAAACTATGAACACATTTATGGCAGAGATTGTATCTGTAATACCTGAAAGAGTGCTTGATAATGCTTATTTGATAATTATTAAATAAATGGATAGATTAACTTACGTGGCTAGTAGATATATATATATATATATATATATATATATATATATATATATACACACACACACATATAAGCCTATATGTGATGATCTTAAATTTTTTGAGGAATAACATTTTTCATACCCATGTGTTAAATAAATAATTGATTTTTTAAAATGCTACACAACTTCTTAGTTATAAAGTCAAATGACCAAATAGCTCCCATAGATACGTATAAAATGATCTCTATTTCAGCCACCATTGTGACACATGTGTGAACCTACACTAACATTTGCTTCAAATTAGGATGATCTTATGAAGAGCTGAATCTGAGTGCTATGTCCATTACAGACTGCTGAAAAATATGGATAAGAATAGCCAAAACAACTATAACTACTGAACTAGCCTAATCCTCAAAAGTTAGCAGTGCTGCATCCCAGAATGTACACATACAGACTTTGGGATGTGACTAGAAAAAGGCACTTGAAGGTGCAAAAACGTGCACTTGGCTGAACCCTTATACCAAAGATGGAGGAAGTGAGGGGCAGCTGCATGGAAAATCTTTTCAGGAAACTGATCTGACACAGTGATATGCTCCTAAAGAAAGGCTTCCCTTAGTCATGCAAAAACCTGCAAAGGTCATTGTCCCCAGTATGCTCAGGGCCTTGGAGACAGTCTGCAAAAGCACTGAGGTCTGCTAGAAAAAAAGAAGGAAGAAAAAGATTTCAGTGTTCAGTCTCCCAGTAAAAGCCCTACAGTGTTATAAAATGCCTGTATTATAATGAAAATGAATTTCAGCAAATCCTGAATTTGGATGTGGATTTTTCCTATGCATTAGGACATTTTCAGTACTTCACAGAAGAAAGGAGCATTTCAACATTGCTTTTTAGACAATTTTAGTAAAAGTAGAAGTAACGTTTTAGGACATAGAAGGAAACAGAACACGTTGGCCACTATTATTGTGGTGCATATATGGAATGCAATTTCTCTTTGATACAAAGCTCCACAAAAATTATCTTGTTTATTTCAGATTTCCCCAGTTAACCTGAAACTATATTTTTTTATTTGAAGAGGTACACTAATGGACAAGAAGGATGAATAATCTGCCCAGGAGTCTTAAAGTTGGTGATTCTTTCTTATAGTTCATTCATGGAGGTGGTTTGTCATTGGTAACCAAAAGTATTATCTATGGAAAATTCTCCATTTTTTTTTGTCTTTAGAATTAAAAGGGGTTATTTCATGTTTTATTCAAATCACAACCAATTGGTGAGGACTATATGAGTCAAAATATTTTCTAAGTCATAGATGTTTTTGGATTTTTTGTTATTAAACTTTCACCATAATGAATCTTAAAGAAAATGACAATTTACTAACTTGTCTTTTATAGCTCTTTGAGAAAATTCTAATGGAAGCTTTTAACTCTGGCCCCAACCTACAGACTACCTGCTTATTCACTGTTCCTAAGGTGAGAGACACTCTGAGTTCAGCTGCTTCAATCCTTTCATAGTTGCTGGTCAGCTGTGGGGAAAAAAAAGGTTCTACCCCAGGTTCTATATTAGGCACAGCTGAAATTTAGCAAAGTCAGGTGGGCAGAAAGCTGGGCAATTTCCAAGTAGTATAAAGCAAAATAGCAAGCTGAATCTTTTCCTTACCACCCTCTGCACCTACCTGCTAACAATGAAATTGACCGGTAGGTGAGAATTTGGAGATCTAGAAGCAACTCAAATGTTTAAAAGGTGAGTCTGGAAATTTATTCCTTTGTTAGATAATTCTGAATTTTGAAATTTGTAATTTGTCATTTCTAAATAACATTCTCAAAAGAATCTAGGCCAAAAATTTTTATTCTCTCAGGAGCATTAGCTAAATGAACATTGTTGATCACAGCGTCAAAAATTATCACATGCTTACTCACTCAAATTTATGACTTTTTGTGAAAGAAATAGCAGACAATAACATAGGTTTTATTCACTTTACTCTCAGCAGGCCCATCAGGAGGAAAAGATTTGCTGATCTAAATTAGAGCAGGTTGGTAAGTTATGCATATGTATTTACCAACTTACAGTTTTCATTTCACAAAGCTTCAGGCTCAATTTCACTCTGGATACATGGTCTATAGAAATAGATTTCACAATAATCAGGTGAATTCATAATTTCAAGGTTTGCAACATACACATATATTCACAGGCCTATAAAATTCTGTAATGTTTAATTGACAACTGCCATCACCCCACATACCTGGTCCCACTCACCTGTTGCCTTCATCAGAGGACCAATAAAAAAGCTCAGTATCTGTTTAGGGTTCTATTTTGTCACCAGGTTGTCTGTAAAAGAGATTCATAGTCTTATGGGAGAAGAAACTACATGCCCTTGAAGAGATTGTTTGCTATAATATTCTAGTAAGTGCATTTATTATATTGCTTTTTCTCCCAACAGAAAAAAAAAGATTTTCATCATCTCAAAAAAATTTATTAATGACACTACCCTAAATTCTTCAATAAATGTTTCCTGTGTAATTTTTTAAAGTTTTATTAAGTGATATTGAGCTACTGAGATTATTTTATAGAAACTTTAATTACTAGAAGGGAATCAGGCAAGCTGAAGGATGGAAGGAGTCATGGAGAAGTCCATCTCCTGATTCACCTTAGTGGGCATGTTCTACACTGCACAATTTGGCATGTGATTGTAACTGCTTTTCATATTGGCTAATTGTTGAATGTATGTTTGTTCTTTACCTCAAAAGAACCTGTTTTATAAACAGTCTGTGTCCTTAATGCAGTATTAGTTAAGCCCTTGCTTGCTGAAAAAAAAAAAATGGCCTGGAATTGGCTATCTCTGTCTCTATCTCTGTTTCTATCATCTCTATCTCTGTTTCTCTATTTTTATCTCTGTCTCTATACTAGATATATAGAATTTGGGGTAGTGTCATTTGAAAATAAAACAAAAAACAAAAGAATGCAAAAATACAAGTAGTCATATATTGGAAGACAGAGGAATCATTGGGAAATTTAATTGAAAGAATTAAAAACTCAGGCTTCTCCTTTAGAAACTCTGAATTTAGCAGGTCTGAGGTAGTATCCAGAAACCTCCATTTAATAAGCATCCCTGTGACTCCATCACAAGTGATTCTCCTGCCCATGTTGAAAAACACTGGCTTAGGGAATCTATATAAAGGACGATATCTGGTTTGCAGAATTTATCAATTTTTTAGCTATTCAACTGATATTTCTGGAACTGGTGGTCTGTAATAAAGTGTTTGAAACTTAAGTATTTGATTCTGGCTATTTGAAACCCAGGTTTATCCCAGAAGGGCATTTTTAGCCTGCTATGGACCCAATAGCCATTCCTGCTTTTCTTTTTATTGACTCTTGCTTGACCTACTCAGAAATAACTATTACTTGGGTCCAGCGAGGCCCCAGGCTGTTACATATTTAGCACTTCTTTCTCCAATTCTAAGCCACCCAGCTTGGCTCAGCTATATAAAAGGCTCCTGCACAGCAGTGTTTCTGTCTCTGCTTGTTTATTTTGCTGCATAGCCCTTCGCTGTTGCTGCTGAATTGTTTCTTCTCGCCTGACAGATATGTTAAGCTACCTGCTCCTATTGCTACATATTATCTTCAGCCTTCAAAGCCTTCAGCCAAAATTATTAAGCAGATTTTGTTCAGTGAACCTTTATTTATTTTAAACGATTTTCTTTACCTGCAATCATTTGTATTTTCAGGATTTTCCTCTGATTTGTCAGAGTGGTTTTTTTTTTTTTTCATAATGATAATTAACCATATAGTATATGGTAAGGTGGTTTATAAAATCCTATAAATATCTGAGTAGTTTAAAGTGTTTACTATTCCTCCCGCCCTGGTATGTACCTCTTTTTCTGTAATTTGCATGTGTGTATGTGTTTTCTTCCCTTCTAAGTTCCTGAAAGAGAAGTAGTGCCACGTAACTAGTGGCCATTTAAGTCAGAGGTAGTTTTTGGTTTATAGTAGCTATATGTCCCGACAGCACAGTTATTTCAAATACATTATTTCGTTTTCCTCATGAATGTATTTATATCTGTCAAAGCCTGAGTGAGTCCTGAATTTTGGGTGAGGGTTTATTTTCACCACTGCCCATTTTCAGCAATTTGTATTAATTCTATCTTCTAAATGTCTTTTGAATTCATACTCTTTCCACCCAAAATGCCGTCACCTTAGAAAGCTATTCATATAATCTGAGGTGCACAATTGGGGACCTAGGCCTACACTTCTCTTTGCCCTCTGGATCGCCCTGTTGAAATTCTTTCACTATTCTCGAGTGGTCCTCAAAAATCTGTGTTTTCATATCTCTGTGTTTGCCCGTGATCTCCCCTGGCCTGCAGTGCACACCCTAGGTGGCCCACTGTCAATTCCCAGAAGTATTTAAGAAAGTTAGTGTCAGCTTTTCTTGTTAGCTTTTAAACTCCTCTCTGTCTCAAGTGGGCCACTTGAGTCCTTGTTCTCATCTATTCCCTGTGTCTTCCTTTGTTGTAGAAGTTGTCACATGGTGTTAAAATTATCGTTTTTCTCATCTGTTCATTCCCTTGGAAAAATGACTTCATTGTGTTCATGTAAAGATCTTTGTTCCTAGGCTGGGTATGGCGACTCACACCCGTAATACTAGCCCTTTGGAAGACCAAGACAGGAGGATCACTTGAAGCCGAGAGTTCAAAACCAGCCTTGGCAACATAGCAAGACCCTGTCTCTACAAAAACTTAAAAAGTCAGCTGGGCATGGTGGTGTGTACCTGTAGTCCCAGCTACTCAGGAGGCTGGGCCAAGAAGATCACTTGAGGAGGTCGAGGCTGCAGTGAGCTATGATCATGCCACCACACCTCACCCTGGGCAACAAAGCAAGTCCCTGTCTCAAAAAACAAACAAACAAACAAACAAAAAAATGCAAAACACTTTGTGCCTAACCACGTAACCAAGTATCTTTCAGGAAATAAATGTACATTTAAGAAATGTTTACATGTGGTAAAGAAGAAAGAATATAACAAATTGGCATATTTATTTTCATTGGTATCAATTATCTTTGATACAGACCATATTTCACTGGCCAAATTTTTTGAGTCTGGAGGAAAATTACTTCCCTGTTATAAAGATTTTGAAATGTTTTTATGTCCTTGTTGAACAGTTGGGCTCCAAATTCTATTAAATATGTTTTGTATTAATATCCTCCTATCTACCTCTATTGTTATTGCTTTGGGAGGTAATTTAAATATAATCTAATAAGTCAAACTTGACCTCAACTCACTACAAACCTCACCTGAGTGACAGTTATACCCAGGGAATAACATCATGTATATGTTTATATGTTCCCATGTGGAAATGACAATTCTGAGTCTCTTCAATGTATTTTTTTTTATTCTAGTGATTCCCAGGATTTCAGAACATTAATTTTGATATTCCTAATGCAGGATGTTACACTGTATTGTATTCTAGATCTTTTTCTGCCTGTTCCCTCTACAGCTGCTGTCCCTGTTGCCTGCCTAACTCAGAGGCTTAGTTCAGATCTCAGCTAAAACTTCACTTCTTCAAAGAAGATTTTCATGATTGTCCAAGGCAGAGCCCAGTGACTGTCACTTCCCTAAGCCCTGCATTTGCCCCATGAGAACACTTGTTACTTTATAATATAACAGCATATTTGCATGTCTGTAGTTAACACTGAATTATAAAATTGGCAAGAACAGAGACTATCTCCTTCACTGTTAAACCCAGGATTTTACCTAGAAAAGTATCTGTACAATAAATATTTATTAAATAAATAAAACATTATCTATGTCGAAAAGAACTGAAATCGCAGTTGACCCTCAAACAATATGAGTTTGAACTGTGCAGGTCCATTTATACCTTATACCTCAGTTTTTAATAGAAATTTCTATTAAGATTTTCGACAATTTGAAAAAAACTTGCAAATGGAACTTGTAGCCTAGAAATACAGGAAAAATTAAGAAAAAGTTAGGTATGTCATAAATACATAAAGTATATATAGATACCAGTCTATTTCACCATTTACTACAATAAAATTTATACAAATCTATTATAAAAATGTACAATTCTAATAAAGCTTATGCATACAAACACAGACCATACACAGCGCCATTCACAGTCAAGAGAAATGCAAACAAACATAAAGATGCAGTATGAAATGATAACTGCATACAATTAACTGTAATAATACTGTACTAAAGTAATAATTCTGTAGCCACCTCCTGTTGCTATTGTGATGAGCTCAAGTGTATCTGCTGAAAGCTGTTATGATGCTAATCATCTCTGAGTGAGCAGTTAATCTGGTAAATTGTGTAGTGCAGTAAAAAGAAATCTCTCCCAGTTCTTGTACATTTTTCATCATGTTTAGTGCAATACCTTAAACCTTGAATAACACCATGGGACCCATGTCCAGTGTCACTAGTGATGCTGGAGGTGCTTCCAAAGAAATAGAGAAAAGTCATGACATTAAAAGAAAAAAATAGAATTGCTTGATATGTATCATAGACTGAGGTCTGCAACTGCAGTTGCCCACCGTTTCAGACCAATGATTTATCTTGTAAACAGACAGCTAAACTTATGGTATTGATAAATGCAGTACAGTATAGTATTTTATTTTCCTTGTGATTTTCTTAGTAACATTTTTTCCTTGAGCTTCATCATCAGAATGCAGTGTACAATACATATAACATACAAAATATGTTAATCTACTGTTTGTTATTGGTAAGGCTTCTGGCCCACAGCAGGTTGTTAGAATTTAAGTTTTGGGGGAGTCAAAAGTTTTGTGTGGATTTTCAACTGCATAGGGGTTGGGATCTCCAAACTCCCACATTGTTAAAGGATCAACTGTAATTGTTTTTAAAATGATGCTTGTGCTCTTTGAAATAACCATATAGAAAGACATCAGCTCAAACCTACAAAACTAACCTTGGAATTGCCTTTTCATGATTAATATAAGCTTTCTGATGGTTAAAACAAATATAATCTATGTTATCTTACATTTCATAGGACACATGAAAAGCAACATATATTACTTTTTTATAGAGGAAGCTTTAAAGTGTTATAGTTTGGCTCTGTTTGAGAGCTTCTGAGCTGTCCAAAAGTAGCTGATTCAGAAGATACTCAGGGGTTGTCAATGTCGGTTTTCTGATGAGCTATCAAGTACTGGTGTGTTGATGAGCGAGGGCACAACCGTGTTTGAGTGAGAGGCACAGCTGAGTAGACAGGTGGCCATCTGGCTGGAGAATAGACAATAGGGCTGTCACTTTAAGAGAATTCACAAGTAAAGCTGATGACAGAAGTAGAAATGAATCCTGTATGGACATGAGGTGGATTCAATCATAATTAATTAAGGAGGACAGAAGAGAAACAAACTGAATTAGTGTCTAATGTAGCACTTGGTCCCATTGTGATAGACATTCTGGCTATCATGTCTCTTTTACTTTGGGAACATTTAAAATTTCCCTTTTAAATATGCAGTCTTGTACAATTAGAGAAAAGCAGAGTCTGAGTACAGACTGATGCCGTGAAAACCTTGGATATTGTGAGCATTGTCCTCTATGTGTAAGAACTCTGAATCCCATTCAGACATGAAAGAATCAGTATAGGTGCCTGGAAAATTTCATTTAATGACCTTCCAAATAGCTGCTCAACAATCTGATGGTTAGCATCTGAATATGTAGAGGCATACTTCTCTCCTTTTTAAATTAGTAAGTATTCACCTATTTAACTAATTGGTACTCTAGGAAATATAAATTCTTGTATTTTGATATATATCTTTTTTTTTCTAATGACTTTCTCACTTGAATTATTTTTGTAAATGATATTTAAAGGATATACCCATTAAAATGACATAGCACACTTCATGCCAATCCTTTCTGTAGTAGTTGTTCCTGCTGTTTAATGAACTCACATTTATGTATAGCCCATCCATCTCCTCCCCTTGCCAGGACACAGTGTTGTTTTCATTTTACCCAGGCACTTTTCCCTTTAATGTTCAATGTGTTGTCAAAGCTACCTTATCTAAAGTAAATGATGTTACTGGTTATCCTGGGGGAACACAGTAAATATCAGTAGGTAAATAGAAGCTCTGGTAACTTCTGTAATGTCAACTTTATCTCTGTCACCATTATGGTGACGGAAAGCGTGCGGAGCCTGCTGGTCCACTCCATCTGCCTGACTACATCTCTTGCACTTGGGGAAATGTGACTGATATGAAACTACGCTAGAGTTTTAATTACTTTGAAATACTACAGCAACAAGTAAAAATAAAGTTTCAATACTTGGGGTGCTCAGAGACCCAATAATAATTAGTAACATAATCAACATTCATTTATCCATTTAGTCATTCATGGGCGTCTCATGCTTAAAGAGGAAGATTTGACCTACTTAGAGAGATCAGCAAATCCTTCCATGGGGAAGGAATTTTTCTGCTAACATATGAATGATCCATGGGGATTACACTGGCAAAGAAGAACGAGAGGATCTTTTCAAGCCATGGCTATACCAAAATATTTTAATATAAAGGAATCTGCTGAGTACAAGGGACAGGAAAGAGGTTGGTATAGCTAGAGTGAAGAGGCTGAGGAGGGAATGTGATTTGAGCCAATGCTGGAGAGACAGGTGGAAACCATAGTGTGAAAAACCTTGTTACCCGTGTTAGAGGTCTTTGTCTTTATCTCCAAAACTCAGGGAAGCCTCTGAAAGTTTTAAGGCATATGAGTGTGTATCTCTTTCTGTGGTATATGCATCTTTCTGAGTGGGTTTGTGTGGTATCTGTGCATATGTCTGTATGTATAAGTGATATAATCAAATTTTATTAATCTCTTCAACAAATTTGAGCACCTATTCAATGCAGGATGTTGTTCTAGGTGCTGAGATGAGAACTGTAGATCAGACATATGAGATCTTGATTTCATGAGAACATTCTTATGGGAAAACACAAGTAAAAAAAAAAAACAAAGTCATATAATGAAATGATATAATTTTGAGTAATAACATGTGCCATGAGGAGGATTAAGTAAAGTAAAAAGACAGAAAATGAGAGGTGATGGTGATTAGGGAAAACCAATGTGAAGGACTGAGATATGGGAAGATGGAGGGAAGAGCATTATGGTCTGTGATGAGTAAGTGGAAGAATTGAGCTGTCTTGAAGCAACAGCACGAAGGCTGTGCAAGAGGCACCATAATAGGATATGGGCCAAAATGAGATAGGGAAGGCAATCAGGGCTTAGATCTAGAGGCCTTACTTGCTATATGTATTTGTGTCTTCCCACTGTGAAATATGGTTAAGATATTATAGAGAGCAGGAGAACCAATAAGGATAGATGCAGAGAATAAGAAGGCTGTTGCAATAGATCAGGCAAGAGAGGTTAGTGTTTTGTGGAAGAGGATCAGATTATAGACGGATTTTAAAGGCAGAACCAGGAAGACTTGCTGATGGATTAGATATAGAATGTAGGTGGAGAGATTATGGAGACAAAAACTAACCTTGTTTGGGGCCTGTGTAACTGGGTCAATTGTGGTGGCATACACGGAGATGGAGGAGATTGGGAGATTAGGCATCGAAGCAGAGATTCAACTGTGAAGTTGGGCATGAGTATCATTTGAATTTCAAAAATATCTCTCTGCCTTTGTTGTAGAACAGATTGTTGGGGAAGAATTTTTGCTTCCCACCTTACTCTCTTGGTAACAAAACTGCAGCCAAAGTGTGACTTAAATGTACATATTTAAAGAAGGAGGTGGTACGGGGAGGTGATGTAGTAACAGTGAAGAATTCCAAATGTAACTTGGCTTTCACAGTGGAATGGGGTGTGGGAGATTTAAAGATGTCCCAAGGCTGTGTGCCAAATGAATTTGGTCTTAATTTCTTGATGCAAGAGGAAGGTGAAATATGCCCCCTCTCCATCCAATTAAATAACTCCTCCACAGAGCAGCATGGAAGGCTGTAGGTTGCTTATGTATAAGAGTGATACACTTAGAGTGGGAGAGAGGTGGCTGGTACTCCTTGGAGTTGGGCCAACTGGTAGACTTAAATCTACTACCTCTGATTAATATAAAGTTATGCTTTCTGATACAGTAGACATTAGCCACATATGGCTATTTAAATTTAAATTAAAATAAAATTAAATAGTGTTAAAAATCCAGTCCAATATCACTAGCTGTGTTTCAAGTAGTCAATTGCCACATGTGGCTAGTGACTACCATAGTGACAGGACAGATACAAAATATTTCTATTACTGCAGAAAATTGTTTTGGACAAAATGGTATATAGAGGTAAATAGAAAGGAGGATAGACTTACTGCATTTTTGTATTTAAGTTCAATCTCTCTCTGCTGAGACTAAATGCAAATGTTTCTCATTGTACAGAGTCAAGTCTGAATCCAGATTTAACTGGGAGGTTATGATAGGGACTATTCAGTAAGTTGAAGCCACATATTCTTGCAATTTTCCTAGATGGGCTTTACCTTTAAAATATAAAGCACCCATACGTATATACCATCTTATATAACAAAACAACAAATCGCTGCTCTTCCTACATTGAGGCTTGGGAACGTGGTTTCTTCATTAATTCAAAGAAATACAATGAAAAGTAGAGCTGGTCAAAGCTTGTCCCCTCTATTTAGATTCCTAGAAATGTACTTCCTATTCCTTTTGTCCGAATTTGATGAGGCTTTGCCACTACAGCAAATTATGTAAGTTATAAACAAAGAACTACATCATTATGAGCAGAACCTAATGTAATATCCATCTTTAATGGTCTTTTATAAACCTGTGGTATGAATAGCAGTGCCTTACAGAGAAGCAGCACAATTGATCTAAAGAAAGTGCTTTCATTCTGCACACTAACTCATCCAAGAATAAAGGATACCCCACCAAACAATGAATTGTATTGAAATAGAAAAATAGATGAAGCAAGCCTGCCAAATTATTTATCTTTCATTAAAGGAGAAAATCACACATAATTATATCTGGTAAATGAACATGTTTGTGAAAGTTGGCAATGGGCTCAGAGATAATAATCACAAAAATATTCTACCCTTAATCAAGCTAAATATAACTGTTTTTATGTAAATTTTAGCAAAGGGACTTCTGAGCATGGAATGCATTAAAAAAATGTAAATAACCCTCTGAGTTCTGCTCCTCAATCAGTAGGGATGGCACAATATGAGGTCTACAACCAAGTGGAGTAGCTCATCCATGCTGAAGGTATTTTTCTATCGCTGTAAACTGAATTACCTATCAATTCACACACAAGCAAGTAACAATTGAGGAATTTTGGCTATAGAAGGTTGAAATCCTATGCCCAGAAAGGAGGCAGATATGCAACACTGTGTAGTTTTAGTCATTCCTTTTTTGTTTTCATTTTTTTTTAAAGATTCAATAGTATGTGCCAGAGAAAAACACCAAATAAGAATTTGTATTTCAAAGCAGTTTTATTTGAGGCTACACAAAGAATAGCATAGAGATAATGTGTAGGTATCCTCTCTTAGCTCATGTAGTCAGGAGCAAAAGTTTCAGCTTATTAAAAACTGAAAGCTGGAGGAGCCAAGATGGTGGATGAGAAAAGCTGCCAGTCAGAGTGTCTCTCCAAAAAAGACAAATTTTAGAAGAAAGAGAAAAAAATAAACCAGCAGAAATACATAGATCGGGTGAGGATCAGAAGGAAGAGTGCCTGAAACTACAGCAGACTCCACGGGAAGATGTTGCGGAGAACTGGAAGGAGAAACGTCCCTGAGAGGCTTGGAGACCAGTGACAAGGGTAGGTGGACCAGATAAATTTCCCCTCCCTTGCATCTCGGACTGCTGGTGGGCTCCTGAGTGGTTGGAGAGACCTGCCGACAACAGCCCAGAGACAGCTGCCGCCAGTGAGCAGTGGCCTCTTGTGGACAGGGCACCAGGATCCCAGCTCCTTGGGGCACCTCCCCGGGTGCAGACCCGAGCCTATCCGCAGACGCCATAGTGCTCCATTCTCTCCTTCCCCCTCCCTACCCGTGGGTGCCCAGAGAGACAATTTAGCCATCACATGGAGGCATATCGAAGGAATGGGACCTTTCCTTTTGGGGACCTACAGCAGACTGAGGGGTACTCAGACTGAACTACCCACCCGCCAGCCCTCCCAGGTGCTGCTTGCCTGGGGACTCCAGGAGAGTGAGGCAAATCCCAAGATGGAGTGAAATAGATCCAGCTTGGGCACCCTGTAGGTGATTCAAGACCAGCACCCCTCCCCCTGGCAGTGTCAGGGATTTGATCTCCAGGGTCTAGGGGATGGGCCTGCAGACCAGACCGCCTACACCCAGGTCACCATCACCCTGCCCTGGGGCATAGAAGGGAGATCTGTGAAAGAGCCTACTGAGGAGTGTGCACCTTCAGGGCAGATCAGCATGCCTGAGTGGCAACCCTCCTCCCAAAAGAGGGCTGTGCACCGAGCTAAGGCTACAATCCTGGTAGGGAACCTCCCAGCCCACGTCACAGCCAGGGGAGATCCATCGGCCTGAGGTCCCACTTTCTGACACAGGCCTGGGAGAGGCCACAGAGAAGGGGAGGGTGGGAGGGGAGTGAGACCTGCTCCAGAGTGTGGGTCTTGGACCACCCCACACCCCAAGCCCAGACTTTCAGCTGAGTGCAGCCATTTCAGCCCCTCCCGGCAGCTTTGTACAGAAACAAAGAACAGACCTTTGACTTCTGCTAACAGCAGTTGTGGAGCCTGAGGACAGGCTTAGCCAACACAGCCCCACCCAGACTCACTCCGGGACCTGCCCCCACTGAGGTGGAGATTAAGGACACACCTGGAAGTCCCAGGGCCCCACCCACCACATGAGGCACAGGACGGCCTCTCTAGAGGAACAACAGCTGGCTACAGAACCCAAAAACAGCACTGCAGCTCACTCCTCCCAGCAAGTGCCACCTACTGACAGGGAGGTCATCCTGCACACCCTTTTACTGCATCTACTGATTCATCATAAAGGGTGTGGTCAAATCTCACCCACAAACACCACCTATTGGCTCAGAGACTAAACAGGACGTGTCATTATCCAAATGAAAATCTAAAGGCAAGAAGGAACAACTGATCCAGATGGGAAGGAACCAGTGAAAGAACTCCGGAAGTATGAAGACTCAAATGGAAAGCACACCCCCAAAGAGGAACAACTGCTCCCCAGCAATGGACATTAACCAAACTCAGAACACTAAAATGACAGAAGAA
>RJWJ010005119.1:47395-70620 GCA_004363605.1 Indri indri | reverse complement strand
CCCAAGTGCTCATCAATACATGAGTGGATTAATAAAATGTGGTATATGTATACCATGGAGTACTATTCAGCTTTAAGAAACAATGGTGATATAGCACCTCTTGTATTCTCCTGGATAGAGCTGGAACAGTCTACTAAGTGAAGTATCCCAAGAATGGAAAAATAAGCACCACATCTACTCACCAGCAAATTGGTTTCACTGATCAACACATAAGTGCACATATAAGTATAATATTTATTGGGTATCGGGCAGGTGGGAGGGGGGAGGAGGGGATGGGTATATGCATACATAACTAGTGCGATACGCACCATCCAGGGGATGGACATGCTTGAAGCTCAGACTTGGCGGGGGGGGGGGGGCAGGGGCAGTATACGTAATGTAAACATCTGTATCCCCATAATATGCTGAAATAATATACATATATATATGTGTGTGTGTATATATATATATATATATATATATATATATACACATTTAAAAAAACTGTATAGGTAGGCATGTGCTACCCATTAGAATACCTAAAGAATTTTGTTTGGAAACATCAATATTGATTTTCTACAAATTTTAAAAGTAAATGAAAGATAGAGAAATCTGTATTTGCTTTTACTTATTTTTCTAGCACCATAGCCCAATTTTTGATGGAAAGTCGGAAAATATAGCTAATAATATCTTTTAAATTGTGAAAAAAAAGACGCAATTATGACTGTTGGAATGAACAATGAATTTTTTTTTTTTTTTATTCCAGGGTATTGTAAGGGTACAAACATTATGGTTACACTTTATGTCTTTTCCTCACCCAAGTGCTGGTTAAAGACATGCCCTTCTCCCCCTACAGTGCTCCCCGTATCCTTTAGTTGTGAATTTACCGCCCCCATCCCCCTAATCCCTAGAGAGAATTTCTGCCATGTGATCACCCTAGTGTTGATCAGTTAGTACCAATTTGATGGCAAGTACAAGTGGAGCCCATTCTTCGGATCTTGTGGCGCCTCACTTTGGATAATGGGCTTAAGTTAAATCCAGGAAAGTATAAGAGGTGCTAGATCACTGTCGTTTCTGTGATTGAGTAATATTCTGAACAATGAAAATGTTTAACTGCAAAGGAAATCATGTTCTTGAGTCATACTTCCCTACTGCCTAACTTGGCAGCTTGCCTGTGATACCTACAACTCTGTGACATGTGGCTATTTATCAACCTCTCTTTGGGCTTCTATGTTCTCATCTCCAAAGAGGAGACGATATTAGTTGTTTTGAAGCTTAAATGAGTTAATGCAGGATACTCGCAGGAATCGCAAGCATGTAGTACATTATCAATAAATAGTTAACTATTTTATTTTATAGATGCTGAATATTTTCCACTTTTACAAATAAAGCTTAATGATACTATTTGTTGAAGTTTTCACATCTATGACCTTGTAAACATTTTCAACAAGATCTCTTTGAACCACAGAACTTACTTTTGGTTTTTGCGCTGCATTTTAAGGATAGTTGCATTGCTATAGACCAGTGTGTTAGGTAAGAAAAGCTGTGAGAAGAAAGAGAATTCAAACACCTAGAAAACTAAAAAAATAGATAATCCCTTTGTGAATAATCGGTGTGCCTATGAGTTGTGTTTGAGAAAAAAAAAACTTCAGTGGATTCAATGTAGCAGTCATGAAAAAAACTTTTCATAAGAGGCTCATGTTGGGATTATTTGCGGAATTACATTTTAAAATATGCCATTTGAATTGTGGCAGCACTTTGCTGTTTAGAGCTTGGTACAAGAGAAATAAATATAGTTTTCTAAGAATATGTTTGAAAGTAACATAATGACAAGAAAGATTTAAACATTTTTGCTGTAAACTACAAATAGCCATAGCTATTCCGTTTAACAGAATATAAATAAATACATGTATGTATATGTGTTTGTGTGTGTTTTGACTGATCAGCCAGTTCTTTCCTGCAGATTTAAATGTAATACCTGTCGGACAGCATTTAAGATAGCTGCAGATGTATAAATTAAATGTTCTGATCTGTTATTCTGTTTACCTTGTCAATTCCCCAATAGCAAGCCTACTTAGCTTTTCTCTGCCTTTCCTGTTTGCAGATTAACATATATCACGAGAAAAAGCAGCTTTTAGATTTGAGGTTCTGCTCTGTGTTTTGAAACGATAATTATTAACATTGTAGGATTTTTGTTCCATTTTTTTTAACACCAAATAAGGGATAAAAGGTTGCAAAGAGTTACCTTGATCAGAATTCTTGTAAAAAGTATTTTATGCTCTTGTAATTAAAACAAATCAATTTTATTTTCCCCTGTGGTCACAGAAACTGCCCAAAACTTGCTTTAAAAAATGAACATTTTCATGATGAGCATATCTGGACTCTCCAAGTGAAACTTTCCAAGCTTAACATGAAAACTTTAAATTTTTTTCCAATGTTTTATATATCTATATTATGTCTGCATATGTACACACGAGATATTGCACATTAAAATTACTACATATACATATAAACATACATAAAAATATATTACAATATTTTATTTAATGGTATGTTCACTTAACTTTGTCATTGCAATGTCATAAGTTACTAAACATTTCAAATCTTGATTACTTTTTTTTTTAAATAATGATGTTCTTGTATGGACATTTTGATTTATCTCATATTTTGTTATTAAAATAATGCCTTAATGAATAATAAGAGAAATATATATATATATTATCAGTTGTTTATTTGCAAGTATTTAGTTATTGGTGTGATTAAAGAGTTTTTTTGTTATTATTCACTTATATTTTTTTCTTTAAATTTTCTAATCATATCTCAAACACATTTTCCCCCAGGGCATTAATTTTGCTTTCTTTTTTAAATTTAAAGCCACATATATATTAAGGACAACAACCCCTATCTTGAGAACTAAATATGGCATAGATTAAAACATAATACAAACAGAAGCTAAAATTAACTCTGTCTTGATATGACTTGCCAAATTTTATTTTTATTATTTGCCTTCATTTCTTTTCATTGGATTAATTGGCACAAAATTCACATTTTTTCACTTAGTGATGACCAACATTATACTTTTTTATGATTTCTTTCTTTGTATACATGGAAGGTGATATCCTAAATGGATGTCAGAGAAATAATACCTTTCTTATGGTGAGATTTCAATCTCACCTTCATATAGTTCTAACATTTTAATTAATTCATTTTAAATGTTCAAAGTTCACTGGCTTAGTAATAGTTATAACAGTTACATTATTGTTTTCTTTTATTTTTATTTTTTTTTTAAGAGATAGAGTCTACCCATGTTTCTCAGGTGGCCTCAAACTCCTGGACTCCAATGGTCCTCCAGTCTCAGCCTCCTTTCTTACCCTCTAAGTGGCTAGAACTACAGGCACATGTCACTGTGTCTGGTTTCTTTCTTAAATGTTACTTTCATAAGATCGCAGGACAGAACAGAGGGTGGGTGATTAATTGGCAAAGTTTTTTTGGAAAAGGTTATTGATTGGATAATTTTTAAAAAATATATGTAAACAGTACTTAGTAAACGGAGCACTCTTTATGTTACTTGCCATTATTATTGGTACTAGTATTAATAAATATTCTTTCTTCATTTTCTTCTCATATCACTAGCTATGAATGCCTGCAGCACTAAGATGTAACTCTCTGTGTAATCATCTGATCAAACAGAAAAGCTATAGAAGAGTAACAAAAAGGAGTATCAAGTGTTTGTAGCAGAGCTTATTTTACTTACTCCTTTGGAATATTCTCACGCACATGTAATCCAGGCTAATGGTTTTGCTTTATTTAAATAGTCTCTTCAGTCTTCTTTTGCTTTTCTGAATGTAATACATTTTTAAGGGGGAAAACTCAATGGAGTGTGTGCCTGATTTAGCACTTAAAATGTGTGTCTGTTGATATCTTACCCTGTATTTATTTATCATCTTTGTTATTGACAGGCAAAATGCAATTTACTAGTAGATATAGATTGAATCTAATTGAAAATAAAATAATTTATTTTACATTAAATGACCCAAATATATTAACAATGAAATTTTCCAACAATGATAATATTTTAAAATAGACTATATTTATCTTTAAAACCATATCAGTTGATTTTACAATCTCTAAAGAACTTTTATATATTTAATATCAAATTGAACGATTTTAGGTCTTTGTTGATAATATACGAAAGAGTAAAAACAAGTCTTTTTCAATTCTGACTATTGCTAAATGTAAAATTTAATCAATCTTTAAACAAAGGTTCACTTTATATTAATATAATTCTGATATAATAAAAAGGCAATATACATTTTTTAAACTGTTTATTTTAGCTCCCTAGAAAATGGAGTTTACACATGTATTGCAGCCCAGCAACTAGGATATAAAACCTCTTTGACAAAATTAACTGTGAAAAGCTACTGTTTCCATCTTTATGTTTTTCTCCCATTTCCAAGAGCTTACCCTCCTCCAGGAATCTAAGAATCTAGTTAATGTGTAAGATCTCAGTAGATGGCAAAAGCCTCCCTCCTTAGAAAATAACTAAAACTTACTTTAAAAAATGCAAAGAGCAACCCCTTGCCTTTAAATTTTAAATGTGTGTTATCTTTTCAATTATCATCGGTGAAGCAATTATTTCCCCTACTGCATTCTGTGAAATAAGGAGCACTTGCAACTAGAATAGTACTTTGCAAAATGCTGTGCTTTGACCAGGTAGGCAGATATGATAAATGGTATGCAAAAAGATTTTCTTCTAACTCAGCAACTTCAGATAATTTGGATTTGCTAAACTTGGTATTATAATATAGCAATGTATTGTATACAGTGATATTATTTAAAGCTATACATATAATAATTTCTCCTTCATGCTTTTTCTAACTAATCTTGTCTCCAGGACCTGAGTCCTTGGTAAACAGCAAGTGCTCAATATATAATTTTTGAATAAAATACTTAAACTTTTAGAAATTTTAGAAAAATGGTATTAGCTTATTAAAATACCAATCTTTTATTCATTATATCCATGCTTTTCAGCTAGATTTTTTAAGAGCCAGAGAGCATATATTAGTTATAATCCTCAGTCCCATAAAAATACAGATGATCTGCCAGTTATTAATCATCTCCTAGTCTCCTTAGCCTACCTTTCTCAAGGAGGAAAAAAAAAAAAAAAGGAAAAGATCATGAGCATGCTGAGACATACTCTGCCATGAATGTATTGCCTTAGGCTGACACTTACTCATATCTAACTCTCCATCCCTAAGTCACAGGAGTGTAACTTGCTGGCATCCCAATGCAGTACTCACAGGAACTAGAGCTAGAACTAGAAAAGCTACAGACCTTTACCTGGGGAATTTGTTTGACTACAATATGTAAGTCATGACTAAATTTTGATTTTAATTTTGTTAAGTGAATGGATGTTTTTCAAGGAAATTTTTAGAAGAGAATAAAAAAGATCAGATTTGTGTTTTAGAAAAGTCAGTCCCTATGACTGCCTTGGGGAGAATGAGTTTGGCTGGTATAAAACACCAAGCAAGGAGGCCAATCATAGGGGGGAAAAAGAAAGAAAGAAAATGAGGGATAAGGAATGAGGACCAGACTGAAGCAGAAGGATTGGGAATAGAAAGAATGGGATGGATTTAAGAATGATTATGTAGTAATAGAAGGAAAACCCCATCGTAAGTCCCAGGTGCTGGCTCTACATCTTATTTGCATGTGAGAAATGACATACAGCATGGGGAAGAGGGTTGGTGGGGTAGATAATTTCCATTTTGAAATGTTTTCGGAGTTTTCTGCATTGTAGACAATGTGGATAATAAGGAATGTAAAAATTAAAAATTAATATCACACATAATCTCACCATTCAGAGAAAATGCCTATTTCCATGTGGATATATTTATTTAAAATCATGTTCTACATATATAAATATGTTTTACATTGTTATCATGCTACATAGTGTTATAAACTGCTTTTTTCATTTAAATTATATAATAAACATGAGTCAGCTTGATTTAAATTATATAATAAACATGAGTCAGCTTGGACTGCACTTACAGAATACCATGTACTGGGAAGCTTAAACAACAGAATTTTATTTTCTTCCTGTTTTGGAGGCTGGATGTCCAAGGTCAGAGAGCCAATATGGTCAGGTTCTGGTGATGGCTCTCTTCCTGGACTCCAGATGGATCTTCTCCCTGTGCCCTCACATGGGAAGGGGGTGTGGGGAGAAAGGAGAGGGAGAGGGGTGGGGAGGGGGGAAGAGAGAGAGAGACAGAAAGGGAGAGAGAGAGCGCGCACAGGCGTGCTCTCAAGTTTCAAGTATTTCTTCTTGTAAGGATACTAATTCCATCATTAGGTCCCCATCCACATGATCTCATCTATCCTTAAAATTAGATGTTAGTTAGAAACCTTCCCCAAAGTCCCCTTGTCCAAATACCATCAAACTGGGGGTTAAGGCTTCAGCATATGAATTTTGGGGGGCACATACATTTAGTTTATAACGAACATTTTAGTTGATGGAGAATATTCTAATTTGGGGCATTAATTTCGAAGTCATCATAGAAAGCTTCAGATGGCAGGAGGAACTTGTATACTATTTTATTCAAAAACTAAGGAGAGGAGCACAAATTGAATTGAAATATTTCTATCAAAGGTGGACTATTTTTTTCCTGTGAAATGAAATTAAGGACTACCTTGGAGCCAGTTACTTCTTAAAATCTGTCAGCCAAAGATAAGGACAAACATGTCTGCAGTCAAACAGAGTTTTATTAATGTGCTCCAGCAAGGGTAAATAATACCAGAGGAACCATGTAGTGTTTCAAAAGGGGACCCGGGGACAGTATTTGCAAGATTTAGAAGGAACAGAACAGGAATTAATCACAGAGAAGTGGTTAAGGAATGGCTCAAATTTGTAATATAGATTAGTCGGAGTTTCAGTGGCCTTATCTTAGAACACAAGAGTTTTTTTCTGGAGTTACTCCTAGATCAGCTTATTTGTATCCTGTACCTTGTCACATTTAATTACTTATTAGAATTTATTCTTATATACATAAGTACTAGTTTGAGAATGTTTTTATACATGTAATGTACAAAATTATCTATGTTACTAATCTATTGTTAATTTTAAATGTACAAGTAAGCCTAACACTTTTAAGTCTTAATTTAAGTGAGTACATCTAGTACTCGTCAATCATATATTCCAAAAGAAGAATAAGGAGAGCAATGACAAAACAACCTGATAGGTTTACTTAGAATTTATGCTATTTTGAGACCATATGTATTGAAACTTTTCCAATAAGGGGAACATTTTAATCTCTTTAATAAAAGAATCTTGTCAGTGACAGATGAAGAAGCAGGTTGTTAAAATTAAGACCTACAGAGCTACCAGGAGAAACTACTTCATCCCATAGATGTATCATTCAATTTGTAAGAAAGTTTATTAGATAAGGAAGGTAATAACTGAGTGTTAAATTACCTTTCTTGATTTGAAGGGAAATGGAACCATAGTAGACTCAAATTTTATGCAGATCAGTAAAAACAAGAAATAGTACATTGTTTCATCCCACTTATTCAGTATCTGTCTCTCAGAATTTGTTCAACTGAATGCAATATTTCTTACCTTAGATATATGTTATCTTCTAATTGTCCCTATTTTGGAGACCTAGATTAGAGATTGAAAAGTGTCACCTGGGCACCTAGAGCCATATTTAAAAGCCAATAATACACTGAAACAATTTATTCTTATTTGAAATAAACAAAAAATATTAATTTCTAATAGAAAGTATTTGAAGTCTTCTAGACCCAAATAAGAATTCATCAAATGAGTTGTAAGTCCATTGTTTGTTTTAAAAGACATAGTTATTGAACTTCTGTTTTCACCCTTAAAGAATTAACTTCAAAGATAAGTGCCATTCTACTTTAAACAAATGGAAAAACATATGAAGCCACGTTTTTTCAGACACTGGAAAACAGGCAGCAGAGAATTGTGTTCTCTGATAGAAGGTGAACAAATGAGGTAAGTCTTAGGGTCACCTACAGATTACTGGCTGGGGGCAGTTTCCAGGTTGTAGAGTAGGGAGGGAGAATGCTAAGAAATCATGTCAATATTATTAATTTTAGAAGATAGAGACAGAGTTCAAGGTGGCAGAAGTAGGGAGGAATTTGGTCAGAATACGAAAGAAGAGGGAGCTCTTGTGATACACAGAGTGATCTCCTGTACATCTGCTTTGGATGGGTAGCTTCTACTCACTGGAGCTGAAACTCCATGAACCCAGGGAAATAACTAACAGAAATCCTAGCCTGAACAATTCCCTGAGTTCACACAAAACAGAATTTGTGTTCTTATTAGCAAGAATAGAGACAACTTTGTATGTCCTCAGAAGGGTAACGAGTTGGTAATGGGGCTAGTGGGAGAAAAAAGGTCTTTCTCAATCCACTATGACAGTTTGATAAGATCCACTAATCCATGAGTAACTTGTCAGTGTGCCAGAAAAAGTCTGACATACATTGAAGAAATACAACAAAATCTAGCACTCAGCAATGTAAAATTCAATCTTTAGTCCAATAAAAAATTCTCAGGCATGCAAAAAAACAGAATAAATAAGACTCATTATAAGGCTAAAAAGCAGATGAGAACATTAAAATTTTTAAATGTAAATATTTTGAATATTTATGTTGTATTATATATTTTTATTATAAACATGCACAATAATACAAAGAAAGTTATGAGCAAAATGATGTGGAAAGAAAGGGAAAAAAAATGGAAAGATAATAATAGCAATAAGACCAAAAGAAATTTCTATGGAATTTCCCAAAACACTAATAAGTGAAATTAGCAAGGTCACAGAAAGCAAAGCATTAGCATACAAAAATAAAAGCATATTTCTGTAAACACTTAGTAGCAACCAATTGTAAATTTAAGTTTAAAATACCTGATTCAAAAACATCAAAAGACATGAAATACTTAGGAATACATTTATCCAATTATGTGAAATAACTTTGCATTGAAAACTAAATCCTTGATGGGACAAATCAAAGAAGACATAAATAAATGGAAAGATGCATCATTTTAATGAATCAAAAAATATTAAGATGCCATTTCTTTCCAAATTGATCTACAGATTCAATGAAAACCCTGAGATGTTTTTATAGACATTGACAAACTGATTCCAAGATATATGTGGAAATACAAAGGTACCTAGGCCAGCAGAAAAAATTGAAAGAGAAAAACAATATTGGAGGACTTATATTGCCTGATTTCAAGACTTGCTGTAAAGCTGCAGTAAATAAGGAAATGTGTGGTTATGGTAATGAGAGATACATAGATCAATGAAATGCAGTAGGGAGTCCAGTTGGTGAGTGGATAAACAAATTGTGGTACACCCTCACGATAGACTACTACTCAGCAATAACAAGAGATGGAGAAAAAACGTCCTAATATACATAACCTACTATATGACTTCATTTCTTTGATATTCTCTAAAAGGCAAAACTATGGTGATGAAAAGCAGATTAGTCATTGCTTTGGGCTGGGGGTTGTCAATGAGGATTGACTTTAAAGGGACATGGAGGAACTTTTGGGGGTGGTGGGAATATCCAGCATGCTGTTGATGTGGGTAAAATTTATTGTACGTACATTCACTCAATAAACTTAATTAGGCTGGTCAGAAGGTAGTAAGTTATCTCCACTAATTGTTCACAGTTACAAACCGAACTCCTTGTTTTACTTTTCCCACTGTTAAATATTTAAAACAAAAGACAAAGTGCAGGACCATCTGTTTATGAAAGTTCAATCCTGTGTATCATTACGAGACATATGCCAAGAAAAGCAAACTAAGAATTAATAGTCTGGGAGCACTATGCCATTTTGGAAGACAGAAATATAAGAAACAATGACTAACCTATCATTATGTTGTATTTAAATTTTGTAGACATTTTTTGTGTTTTTTTTCCTTCTTCTACTCCTTTTCTTTCCTCTCTTCCTTGTTCTAGTTATTTTAGACATCAAGATTTCAACAATCTTCAGTATTATTTTGTATCAAAATATAATATACATAAAGCAATGTCAACAAATGTTAAAAGTATAGCTAAATAAATTTTCACAAAATGAACACAGGTGTAACTGAGACCCAGGTTATGAAATATGATTCATCAGTACCTGAGAATCTCCCTTGTATGAGGCATTTTGGTTGTTTCCGGTTTTGAGTGACTATGAATAAAGAACATTTTTATCTCTGCAAGAGATAATCTATATTGCAGATCTATTTTTAAAATACAGAATATGTGGAAAATTATTCTTAGTCTGTACTGCTAACAGAAGTACCTCCACACAAGATAATCAGTAAGTTAGACAAAATTACTCACTCAGAGTGTTCTGTATGCAGACGCCTGAACCATTAATTATATTTTAGTAATTCCCTTTCTGATTAAAGGTAGAAAGAAATCAACTGACAATGATTGGATAAAGTGAAAAGAGAAGTGTCATTATAGCTGGCATTAAAAAAAAAGTATCTTATAGAAGACAAATGATTGATTAAAAGAGATACCATTTACTAAGGGCTTACACATATAACATACATATATCATAATGACTCCTCTCATTTGTCATTAAAGAAAGAAGCTCATGTTTGTATGTTGCAGATGAGAAAATAGAAGTTTAGAAATTTAAATAACTTTCCCAAGTTTCCTCAGCTAAATATTAGCAGAGACAGAATAGTTCCCAAATTATTTTTGATGCTAAAGTTAGATATTTTAAAGTTTATATTAATACAATGTAACGAGATAACATTTCCATCAAGGCGCAGGCAAATAAATGCAATATAAAATATCAATATCCCATATAATCAGGGTTTGTAAAATTTGTGTATACTTATGATAAAATGATGGCTAGTTTATAAAATAACCCAAGAAATTTTTTTGGTTCACAGAACTTTAAAATTGCTGATTTCGTAAGTGGAATGTATTTACACACACATACACACACAAATATAGAAGAAATATGTGGAGAGATTAGGCGGTGATATAAAATTAAGTTATGATCCTGTATTTTTCTTTTACAGAACTATAATGAGAGCAATAGGCAAAATGAATGTTATTTCTGGAGGTGGGCAGAGAAGACATGTGGTCTTATAATGTTGAGCACAGTGAATAGCTTACAGTGATTAATGATTTTATACAACCACCTGAAAGTACTAAAATATGAATTAAAATGCCTAATGTTTGATTCAGTGTCACATTTCAGAGCAGTATGCATGACTTTAATTGTACTATACTTAGTTATGGGAACTATAATCTACATCACTCAACGCAAGCAAAGTTAACATATCCTTTTATTTCTTAAAATAAGCTTTGAAATGTGAATGAAAGAATGACAGCCCCAAATCTGCAAAGCTCTCAAAAATATTTCACATATGAAAGCAAATGATTGTTTGAAATAGCAGCATAGAAGGTGCATTGAAATTGGTATTTGTTTTCTTCAGTAGTCCTCAGAGTTTTTATAGGGTTCTTAGGAAATACATGAGAATCAGAAGGTCATTGAGTATAACATCTTACTCACCTAAATCAATCTCACAAAGTAATCCAGATGGCACATTTTTCAGCCATTCTCAAATTTAGCATTCCTACAACTGTAAAAATGATGTCACAGGGAGACCTAGCTGACACATAGCCTTCCTTTGAAGCCTTCTGTCTCGTGGCCATGGCCTTGGTAAAGGCCCTTTGATTGCTGGACAACACTAATCATCAAAAAGTAGTTAGATACAAACTAAAATCATTCTTTTAACTACTCTATAGTCTTAGGCCATTGTATTTATTAATTATCAAATGTTTATGAGAAAGAAATTTCAGTAGTAGTTATTCTATAACAGAGTAGTTCTCAACTGGGACAGTGGCTCCCCCTTGGATTATTTTGGAAATTTTTAGGGGACTTGTTATTTGTCATGCTTGTAGTGCATTAATGATATTTTGTGGTCAAGGGCAAAGGGTGTCAGACATATTATACATGGCAGAATTGACTCATGACCCACAAAATTTTTCATTAACCCTTTGGACATTCATTTATTAATAGATAAACAAAAACATTAATAATTATCTGTCCCTTATCCTAACATTTATGATTACAAAATATTTTTCCATGGCTTAATATACACTAATTTCTCAGGCAATATATTAGACCACTGTGCAGTTATAAAAATAATAAAAAGGAAAATCGATGTGGTCAGATATCCAATATTTATTTTATATGAAAAAGCTAGTTATAAAAGCTACTCCATCTTATATAAAAAAGAGGGTTAAATCAGAATACATATATATACATACATAGTATGTACATACATATTCACATATATATGCATATAAGGAAATGTTAGAAGGATCTATAAGAAACTAATAACAGGGATTACCAATGCATAAACATGAGAAAGAACTGGGCAAATGGGTAACAGCGGAAAGAAGAGAAAATTATAAATAAATATGTATATAGTTTTATGAAACATGTGACTACATTGTCTATTAAGTATTAAATTAAGGCAATATGCATCCAAACCTATTTTTGAATGGTTATATTTTGTTATCTTACTGGGTTTTCTAAAAATAACAATAAACATCAGACTTATATTAGACTTCTCATTAATACTGAATTACATAATGGTAATTTCTGTACCATTTTGATGAAAAATCATTGACTCGAAAATATTTGATGGGTCAAGTGTTTTCTTACATGTAAAGGCAACAAAAATGAAGTATTCATAGGTATTCAAAAGCTTAAAAACATGATTTCTGAAAAAACAAAAATAATTGTTAACTATGCCCAAGAGATAAAGCAAAATAGGAATTCAACAAGTGAGAAGACATAATTTAGACGGAATTATTTTTATTACACCATCAATTTATGTCAAGTTAATGCTAGAGAAATGTAATGGAAAGACAATAAAATTAGAAATCCAAATCATCTGGATTTGACAAAAAGTACTGCTTATGAGGATGATTTAGTAAACCTCATTAAATTTCTTTGTGAGTCAATTAATTTCATTAGTGTAAATTAAGATTACAGCTATTTCATAGTCATGTTTTTAGAATATTTGTGAAAGGACTTTAAAATCTGTTGGGCAATGTCTTTATAGCATTTTTACACCATCCTACATGCTCCTACTCCCAGTACATTTCTAATTCACCTCCTTTGCCTGATATATAAAGTTTTAACCTCCTTAGTTGGCACTATTTTCCCCATGTTGGAAAGCTCATCTCAAATTCTGCCTACCCAATTAATCTTTCCTGATGACATTAGACATCATTCTTGATTTTAACTGTCATTTTCTATTATTTGAATCACACTGTCAAATGATCGTATTTATTTATTATAAATGTATATATAATCCATTTATTATTTCTATGTGATTACCTCAATGAGGAAATAATACCCATAAAATGTTTTATTGATGAAGGAAAAAACATATGACATAATTTGTTGAGAAAATAGTTTTAAAATAGTTTCACTAGAATATTTTCAATTATGTTAAAATACATCTCTGTGATGTTCTTCTCAATACTTTATAGCCTCAATCCAATTATCACAAAACATCAGATAAAACTAATTAGAGGCCACTTATCAAAATGCTTGACCAATATCTTCAAATGTATCAGGTTATGAAAGACAAGAAAAGACTGAGGAATGTTACAGACTGCAGGAGATTAAGACAAAATAACAACTAAATACAATGAATGCTAGATAGAGTCCTAAAGCCAAAATAGAACACTAATCAAAAAAAATGATGAAATCTGAATAACATCTATAGTTTAATTAAAAGCATCACAATGTTAATTCATAGTTTTGATCATTATACCATACCATGATTATGTAAGATGTTAACATCGGGGGAATGTGAGTGAAATGTATACAATAATTCTCTGTACTAGTTTTGAAACTCTTCCTTAAGTCTAAACTTATTTCAAACTAATAAGTTAAATAAATAATAGCTTATAAAATTAAAAATATATAAAAAAAGACTAAAAGTAAATATACTTAATGTTACTTATTATTTAGTATATGGTCAAAGTGGTGGTGATTTCTCCTTGTATCTTTACAGTTTCTTTATTTTCAAATATTAATTGGCGTCAGTTAAATTATCAAGGTTGGCTGAAGCTAATCTAATATCTTATGCGGCATACATTAGATCTAGTTGTTGTGATCCTTGAATATTTTTTTTCTTGCAGTGCCCCTTCTATGACATGAACTGCTGAAGAGACTGAGCCAGTTGTCCTAAGAGCTTCTTTCAAGTTGAGAACAGGAGAAATACTGAAGGAACAACATCAGCATGACATTCGTAATTGCATTAAGATGGATATATTATAGTTTCCCATTTGTTTTTCCAAATATACATTTCACAATTATTGTTTCAAAGTTATTATAATTAAATAACCTGACCCTACTGAGTTTCTTTTGGTTTAATTATCCCTCTTCAGAATTTTCCAATATCCTATATTCTCCATCAAAATAAAATATCTATGTATCTCTATTTTATTCTAGTCTTGACATTTTCCATAATTTTCCTCTGTCAGTTTTGTGAATTTCTGTACGGATGAATTATTGATACTTCTTGGTATACTGTTAATATTTTCTATCCTTTCTTCACTTCCTCTAGTAAGGACATATTATCATTGCCATAATCATAATTTCCATTAATTGTGGTGATATCCAGAGGAACACTTTTGGCAACTTTTGTTAAATATTCTGGTTCATAAACTATTCTGTGTACAAACGTATGGGTATCTGAGGATATGAGCTTGGCTTCTGTACCTCTTTTCAGCCATTTTACTCCTATGAATTGTCAGATACCTCCATATAATTTATTATCATAAAATTCAATGGTTTTACTTGGATTTTTCACTCTTCCTTAAATGTCATTTGCAGTCCCTCAGCACTTTACTTATCTACTAATTTTAATCCATAGGAATTCATAAGCTGTATGCTGCACCTTGTCTCTATCCTATTGGAGAGATCTGGTCTCCTATACATAAATCAAATTACTCTTGACATTTTGAAATTAAGCCAATTATTCACTTCCAGTATCCTCCCCTACCCAAATTCACAAACTTTGATGAAGGAAAAATGAGAAAAGTAAATATCTGGACTCTCAAAAATTCCATAGATTCCAAATATATATCCATATGACAATTATAACAAATGAACCTTAGAAATCAACAACAGTCAGGAGCATTAATCTTGGTATACTCAGTTGGA
Organism: Indri indri; assembly: GCA_004363605.1. Lineage (NCBI taxonomy): Eukaryota > Metazoa > Chordata > Mammalia > Primates > Indriidae > Indri > Indri indri. The sequence continues at coordinate 55,412 of RJWJ010005119.1, read as the reverse complement.
CATTTCAGTTAAAGGGGGAAAGAACTGTTAAGCACTGAAATAGAAGGAAATTGGGTTTGTTCAGGCAACAGAAAAGCTCATACTTTGGAGTTTTAGAGGGGTGGGTATGGGTGGAAAATGAGGCCGGAGAAATAGATATGGATGAAATCGTACAAATTTTACTTCTCAAATGTGTCAGCCCAAGAACTATTTTTGCAATTTTAAAAATTAATGAGAATCTCAACAACTTTTGATTACATGGGTTATGGCTATAGTTTTTACTACATTAGACATTAAAATGAAAAATGCAAATAGTTAATTTAAAAATAATAAATACACTATATACTAACAGTGAATTTTATTCAAAAAATCTGTATTTTTTCAAAGCATAAAACTTAGTGAAGAGAGTGGCATTGTTTTACATTTTAAAAAACTATTTAAAATTTCTGGCTTAATAGAAAACAGCTTTATACTCATACATGCATCTGCATTTAACTTGCTATAATATTTTTTAGTTGAAATATGTGAAGAGAATTTGACCTCACACAGATTTTCATTTGGAAAATGGAAGAGTATTTTAGCAAACTTTCAAATTATTGTGGGATTTTTTTTTTTTTAGGGAAGAAAAAAAGCTTTACTAGAAGTTCGATGGATTTCGTAAAGTTTCCCCAGATTGGCATGGCACTAAAAATGCTCACTTTTATGTTCTTTCCTTGACATATTTTTAAAAAGTACTTCAAAACATTTTCAGAATGGTCTGTGCTCTTCTTCTTCAGGGAAGACAGTAGAATTGAACTATGCAACCCATTTCGTTAGGTGAGGCATGTGACATTTTGGCCAGTGAAATGTAAGTGGCTGTCACATTGTTACTTTTGTGTAGAAACTTTTTTTTTTTTTTTTTATTCCAGGGTACTGTGAGGGTACAAACACTACAGTTACACTATTGTGGGATATTTTTTGATGATACATCAAAATTTGACAAGAAGAAGTTTCATAAAGACTTATTGCGATGAAAAATCTAAAACTATGTGAGTAAATTTTTGCACACTGTTAATTCAAAATACATTTGTCTGTCTTGCATCTTGAATGAACCTTTACTCACACATGATTTCATAACATTCTGCATTGGTTATTTGGAAAATACAGGTTCACAGAATTATTTTCAGATCTTTCAAAAGGTGACTCATTTTACTGCACAATATCAAAAAAAATGACATTCGTTAATATAAACATCATTCTTATCAGAAGAGACTTTGTTATTAGGAAAGTTTAAAGCTTATGGTGGATGCAAGTTTTTCAAAATTCTATTTTTGCTTGCAAGCTCAAATTTTATCATTGGCAACACATACTGTCAGTTGTTTCCCTTGAAGTGGTAGGCTTGCTGAGATCATTTTTACAACATGTCTGCCAATACTCATAGTTGAATAATGATAGTTTTTCTTTTAGTCATTCTTCTACGTGAAAACAGTGTTCCATGAAAAAACCATTAGTTTACTATGCAACTGAAACAACTGCATAAATTTCTTTCCTTGAAACAATCATCATACATTATTATGTAGCAGAACTGCTTTATATGTACTTCCCATATTGTTACACAGAAAGTGACAAACATTCAGGGGTTGAGATTCAATAAAATTGGTAATTTTTACTGTTTAATTAAGTACATTCTTAAGTAAGGTTTGCTTTTTCCCTTTATTTTTTATTCTACAAACTCCAGGAGGTAAAGAATACAGTGACTAATTTGTCACTACTGCTGTGATTCATGCTCAGGCTTAAGTAGTTTATATGCTCATGTAGTAGAACCATCAATGTAAATGTCACCACAATAAAAAAGGTGAATACTATCATTGTATTATTCTGAAAATAGTTTCTACCACTCAGAATATTTGAAAGTTTCCTCTGAGACCCCCAGAGGTCTATAGAACATACTTTGAGAACCATGGTTGTAAAGGAAATTCAACTTTATGCTAGGAGCAAGCCAGGCCATCTAAATATTTTAAGCAGAAGAATGACAGGGGTATACTTAGGTTTCAAACATTGTTTCCAAATTTTGAGAACACACTCTCATCACAATACTAAAATATAATCTCTTCAAAATTAACATTTAAGATTTAATTAGCATCTGGTCAACATTTCCTAATACAACATCAAAAAAAAAAAAAAAACTCCCCTTAAAATATTCAAGAAGGCACAGAAAGCTCAAACAATTCATACTAATACTGAAAACCAAAAAAGCAAGACAATGTAAGCTTATTGAATAAATGCACATAATCCAATAAATCAACTTTTACAATAATAAAGATTAAGCTTATTTAAAGAGTGACTGTCATATATCCATCAGGATGGATTCAGAAACTCAAAGTAGGGGGGAGCCATTACCATGCCTAAGGGGATAGAACTAAACAGGAATGGGGTTACTGAACCTAAATGAGACACAGGGCTTTGACAAAACAGCCTCCTGGCAGCCACTGTATCCCTGGGGATGACTACTAATGTCAGAAGAGGAAGGGAGCATATAACAAATATCTGGAATTCTCTCTCTTCCCACCCTCAGATCTTTGCTTATAATTCCCAACCTGAAACTGATTATAAAGAAAATCTGAATGAAATAATACTCCACAGGGCGTGGTCGTCTTTTCACAGAGCAGGGAAGAGAAAGTGAATAATGAATTTTGGGGGAAGAAGGTAAATGATGAAATAACCAGCACCACGCCACCACCCCCCGGCCCTTAATTTTTATCCTTTTATTTTCCCCCTCCCCTAAAGTAGCGAGTATTCTGATTTACATAGGGAATTTGTAGATTCAGAGTAGATTAACATTTGTTCATAAGGCAGAGAAGTACAGGGCTTTATAAGAAAAGTCAAATATAAGAGAGAAGACTTTTAAAATAGTTTTATTGGATTTGGGGAAATATTTAAGTTTCTCTATGTAAACAGTAAAGATCAGGAGTCATATATGATATAGAATTAGGTAATGTTTAGTCTTCAGCTCACATTTCCTTACCAAAAGAACCGAGTTACTTGGAAAAACTCTGTTTTCTCAATTTCCACAGTTGTGTGTTCAACATATGAAATCCTTTGTTCCTGCTGAACTAATGATGCTCATCAAGAAGAAAGCTTGCAAAATTTAATATATATAACAAACCCTAGATTTTTAAGCATTCATGAATGAATGCCAATGATGATAAAAAGCCTAGAATTTTCAAGAAGTCTTTTGGGGGATTGTTCTCAGACCAAAAGGTAGAATTTTAGCAGTTGATTTATTTTGCCTTTGCTAATAATATGTTCTCCATATACCCCCACACCCTTCTCACCTCCCAGGTAACATAATTTGTATTTCGTGGGGTAGATGACAGAGTACTGAAGAAGTGAAATTGGTTTACAAAATCTTTGTACAAGAATAACTGAGTCAAGAGTAGACAGGAAAATTCCTGATATCAGTAGTTATTATGAAGAAAACAAAGTCAAAACAATCTTTTAAACTCTTCCTTCCATTAGTGTCGATTTGTGTGATCTTAGGTCCCTAGGGGCCCTGCTCTGTAAGAGTGTGTTCTTGATAACTGTCACACTGACCATTCTCAACGTTGGTCAAAAGAAATAGAACTGAGCATATTGAAGTAGTCAGTTTCTAAAAATTCAAAAAGGTTAGCTTTGAGAAAGAAAGTAAATGCAGTTTAGGCAAACAAAACAGCTTACTAGCTCTTGCAATGCAAATTTAACCAAGCAGGATGATTTTCTCTCAGAATACAAATAATTTTTTTCCATTATTGAAGAGTTATGTTCAGGTATATTGTATTCCCACCTCAGATTAATCTTGCTGTGAGAATCCTACCGCAGTGGCAGATTTCATATGTTGTTAAATATTTAACAGCTATCTCTAAAAGAATGGCTCCATGCAGCATCATGTTCCTTTCAGAATTTAACTCGAACTGACTTTCGACAAGTAAATGAATGAAACCTATTATAAAACAGATTCAACAGTTCAAAACTTAGAGACAAAAATATTTTTTCTTTGAGGTCACATCTCCTTTGATGTCCCTCCGTTGTCAATTTTTTTTTGTTATTATCAAGGAAAAAATATGACTTCAAAATAATATTTATATTTAAAATAACCATGGGTATTATTAAAAAGTTAAAATGAAACAAAAGTAAATAAAGAATCACTATCTAAAAGCATCACCCAATATTTCATTGTGTAGCATTTCCAAAGTTCCCTATGTACTTCTAATTTACTTTTAATTTTCAATTTACTTTTCTTTTTAAAATTGTGGCATTATTGAGGGCTATTTAAATCATGTTCCTCCCTGCCACATCCATCCGTATGTCTCTAAGGCTCACATACATTTATATCCAAACAGAATACATTTATATCCAAACAGATACATTTATATTCAAAACAGAAATGCCAAGTGCATGACTTTTTCCTTGTCTAGTATAGGAGATAGAATTATCAGTGACAGTAAAGCACAAGCATGCATACACTCAGTTACTATCTCAAACTCACATGATCAGAAGAGAGGGGTCTTAATAGGCTGACAATGTCCTCTTTTTATTTACACAGCACCCCAACACATACATATGTTGCAACACTTCACCATGCAGTTTTGTTGTTGCTGTTGTTGTTGTTGTTGTTGTTGTTTTTACATAAGGCTGAATGAGGCAGAATTTTCAACTGGCCTTCATTTTATTGTTGGTGTGCATGTAAGTTTGTTTTGGTTTGTTTCTTTGAGGTATACATAGCTTTGAGTTGATATGTTTAAAGAAGATAAAATATATTTTATAAACAGTTATGTAGCTGGGTCCAAGGATATTTTATGTTGGTGGTTCTAGGAAAAAAAAACAAAACAAAATTAGAAGAGGCACATTTATTTTGGTTCTTTACAGTTGAAAAACTAAGTTGATTAGTTCCTAGAGGATATCAGAGAGTCAACTCCTGGAGCTTCCCTTGGTCAATAGAGAAGGGAGAGACAAAAGGTCATTCAGATTTATTCCAAAAGGAGATCTCTGTTAGAAACACAGCTTGTGCCTGTGGAGAAGGTAATTCTGCTTATGCGTTTTTTCGGTGGCACCATAACTGGCAGATGAGAGTCCAGGGGTATTAAAAAAATCCCCATTAATTAACACATTGTGCTCATCTGAACAACAGATTTCTCAGTTTTCATTTCTTCATTGCCTCTGGAGCTGCCCTATTAGTTGACATTTTGATAGTTCCTTAATTCATGTGTTGATGCCTCAACACATTAGGGGCTGTATTCTACCATTTGCTGTTTCTCCATGCTTAAAAGCTATTCATCCACTTGAAGGCTGTTTTTCAATCATTTTGCTGCCACAACAGTGACAGTGGCTTATATCCATGATTCCCTACAGCAGTGGCTTGATCATGCTAGTCCGAAGAGCAGTGTCTGAGAACATGTTGGGTGGCAATGAGTGACAAGGAGGAATGTGGGATTCAGTGTTGCCAGGCAGCATACAAACAAATACACACTTTACACTTACATTCTCCACAAGCTTGTATATGCACAGGAAGCATTGGCTTTGTTTTCAAAGGTTCCAGTGAAAAATGTTCATTTTTAGATGATGCTTTGGCAGTATTTACCACATTTGTCATCAGTTAACTGTTTGTAATAGCCCCATGATTTTTGTATTGATATATAACAGTTGTAGATATTTATGGGATACATGTGATATTTTGATACATGCATACAATGTGTAATGATTAAAACAGCGTAGTGAGTAGAACAGTGGTTACCAGAAGCTGGGGAGGGTAGTGAGAATAGGGGGATAAGAGAAGATATTTATTAGGTACAAATATACATTTAGATAGAAAGAAAAAGCTCTAGTGTTTGATAGCACAGTAGGGCAACTACAGTTAACAAGAATATATCGTATATTTCAGAATAGATAGAAGAGAAGATTTAGAACGTTATCAGCAGCCAACTATTAATCAAGTCGTTTTTCTTAGTGTTAGAAACAAAGGTGGCAATTGCTAAATAGACAACAAAACCTCATCTTCTAAAATACTGGGGAAACATGCCATTCTCTGTTTATTTCTTTTTATGGCGAAAACAATATTTTTGAGTGGCCTGGAAACTGGCAGAATTATTTGTACCATTCTTAATCGTTTTGACCACCAATAATAATCTAGAGAAAGAAAAATAGAAATACAATAGGAAAGTCTTCATGGGTATACCATCTTGCTATTGCCCCTGAGAAAAGCCATACATTTTAATTAATTTTGAAGTTTTATTCTAAGCTTAGTTCTTGTTTCCCAACAGAAGCTTCCAACAGGAAAGAAATTCCATCGGTCAGATGCATGTGGAAAGAGATTCAAACATAATTCTGAGTTAATTAATCACAAAGGAATATATGCTTGATAAAAATCCAGGCAACATAATGAAAGGATGAAAATTCAGGCTCTATTTGAAATCTAATCAATATAAAGAATAGAAATATGATGATTTTTAGTGACATATGGGTGAACAGGAAGGAACTTGGTAGGCCAAACATTTTTAAAATTCAGTACACATTTTCAAGAGCGAGTTAGATTTCTCATTTTAAAAAACCTATCCTTTCAAAAGAATCTTGAAACTAAGAGTTTGAAGAAAATATACCTTCTCAGATAGAAAACTAATTTTATGCCTTATATGAGGAATTTCAAGGTAAAAATTAAAGGAACTTCAGAGGATATTCAATATGTTGAACCCATTAAAAGCTGGGCCCATGTGGAAAATAAATGGTTAGAACGATCAGTTGCAATTAAAACATCCATTGCCACTATAATTCTGTTTTGAGCAACTTCAAATTTAGCTACAGATTATTTAGATTTAGCTTTCTGATTATCATGTGTGCTTCTATTTTCAACAGGATTTTTTCCTCATGAAAACTCTATTGACAGATACTAAAATCAAAAGAGACATATCTAGAAGAGCATTTCAGTTTTGAATCACCTGTGAGCTGCCGATGAGATGAGATAGAAATAACTGGAATAAATTACCATAGGTGAAGAAAAATATTACATTAAAAGTTTGGAATTACCCAAAGAACTTTAAACTTAACTTTTTAAGAATTTGACATAATACCTTAGGGAAAATGATGATGTGATTGCTATTTATTGATCCTCTTTTTCTAAATTGAGTTGATGAATTTTCTAACATTGAGTTGATGAATTTTCTAACATAAGAAAAAAAATCTTAATATTCTTATCTCTCTGGGATCCTTTGCTCATTTAGCTTGTGAGCAAAGTTTATGAGTATATCCTCTTTGTGGCAATATACTTTAATGGAGTAAGCAAAAAAAAAAAAAAAAATTGGGGACTTAGTAACCCTAGTTTCTAGTCTTTGGGTAATTTTCCTAAATGCCATAGTTATATAGTAGATTGGCTAATTGGATTTTCTCTGAGGCCATTCTAAGTATAAAGCCATTTATTAATCAGAGATTGTCATAAGCCTTACACACCTCCAAAAATAAGCCTGTGTTTAAAGGAGAGGACATTGCAATAGAAAATAATTTAATAATTATACACATCTTTCGTTTAATCACTGATAAGTATTAACAATGGATCGCCACTATGGGAGTTGGTATTAGCAGTAGATAGCTCCTCACTGAGAAGAAGTATGTGAGAAGGAAAATGGTGGGTACCATTAAGCAGTCAAGGTAATTAATCTGAATATCCTTTTAGGATTCTCATATACTATTTTGAGTAAACTGATAGCGTTTTCAACTCAATATAAGAGAGAAATATTGCTTGGGGCTTGGTATGGCTTACAAATTTTAAATTCTACTTTTGTAGTCTGTCAAAATTTAAATACTTTTCATTTCTACATTCCTTTGTTGAATATGAAACATTACCACATCCAAAGGAGTGCTACCCCTAAAAAGAGAGGGGGGGGTATATAATTAGCAGTCAATAAAACTATATTGTAATGTTGGACATAATTTAACTTCTACTGAAATGCATATTTATTTAGTGAAATTATCTCAAATGTTTTTAATACTATTGCACTATTGGAAGCAGAGTTTTAGAAGGGCTGCACTCTTC
>RJWJ010005119.1:0-47295 GCA_004363605.1 Indri indri | reverse complement strand
TATATTTAGAAAACCTGAAAGATAAATTTCTAATATGAAGTCTTCAGTCATTCAGAAAAAAAGCTAAGTATCAAAAAGCAGATAATAAAAGCTTTCAAGTAGAACAAAGAGGTCACCTACAAAGAAGTATACAGATGGTATTTGGCTTTTCAAAATCAATAGTGAGACATGACTACAATCAATCAATGGCTCCAGTGTTGTAAGGAAAAGCTCTTTTCAGCCCAGAATTTTGTATCAAGCCAGCTTTGCAACCAACTGTGTTGGTAAAACAACATTTCAAAACACAAAGTGCCTCAGAAAGTTTCCCTATGGCATACTCTTTCTTGTTGGAAATTTACTTGAGGATATGCTACTCTAAATTAAAAGGATAGGAAAACAGTGGAAACAGGATATAGAAAGCAATGTAAAGCATTCTGGAAAGCAGAGAATGGAAGGGCCAACCTGATAGCTCTGTAGCAGATTGAGAGAACTGGCCTCATATTATAGATGGAAAACAGCAGGCTATTGCAGGCAGGTCTCTGAAACAAAAACCTTATAGGATATTTGACTAGATGAGGAAGTAGAAAAAAATTAGAAGCCAGAATAAATTTAAATAGTACCAGAAAAATGTTGATTTGAAAATTTCAGAAAAACAAAAATCAGTACAAGAAAGGAAAGGTAAATATGTTCGTTGGAATTTGCAGTAAGTTATATCTGGCAGTTCCAAACAATGAAACCTAAATTATAACTGCAGAAGAAATTATTATTGCTGTAAAGTTTGATGGCATGTAAAAATAAAAGTGAAAAAGGCTACAAGAAAAGGCAAGAGAGTCAATACCATCCTACAGGTTTTATCGTTGTTAAAATAAGGACATAAGTGATTGGTGCATTATTTAAAATTACAAAGATAAATGAGAGATAAAATAATTTTAAAAAGTGATAGTGTTTGAATGGGGGGAAAAATGTATATGAGCTAAACCATAATATATCACAGTAATGAAAATCATAACCCAAATTGATAAACCAGAAAAATAGTTGATGCAGATTTTAAAGATCTGTGCCGCCCAACACAGCAGCCACTAGTCATACGTGGCAATTTAAATTTAAATGTAATGTTAAGCCATAATAGGCACATTTTTTGTATTCAATAACCACATGTGACTAGTGCCTATCATGTTAAGCCATACGAATATACAATATAATGATAGAAGCACACATGCTACAGCATGGATGAAACTTCAGGTCATTATGTTAAGTGAAATAAACTAGCCACAAAAGGACAAATATGCATGGTTCCACTTACATGAGGTAGCTAGTGTATTCAAATTCATACAGACAGAAAGTAGAATGATGGTTGCCAGGAGCTATGGGGAGAGGGATATGGGAGTTATTGTTTAATGGGTACAGAGTTTCAGTTTTGCAAGATAAAAAGAATTCTGGAAAATTCTGGATGGTGGTGATGGCTGTGCAATAAGGTAAATCCACTTTATGCCTCCAAATTGGGCATTTAAAAGTGGTTAAGATGGTCCATTTTATGTGTATTTTAACACAATGAAAACATAAAAAAGTAAAATACAATAGAGAACACATAAGAAATGATAACAATGGGTATCTTTCCATTGTGATTTTAATTAGACACATTCTGAAAAGGAGTATTTGTTCTTGAGAGGTGCATTTCAGAAAACTTTACTTACTGAACATTTCAATTATTGACCTCTCCACACAGTAGACTAAAAGAAAACAGAATGCATGCTCAGAAATTATGTTCTATGATTAACCTTGAATCTAAAAGAATAAGCTCATCTGAATCGATATATATCTTTAAAGTAATTAGAATCTTCGGTTTTTCTGCAACACATAATTGTAGAAGGGGAGGGTGAAATGGGTGTGGAGCACTCTCGTGACCTCAAGTGGGAAAAGTGGATTTGGTAATGGAAGATAAATGGGGATGACTTGAAAGTCCCTGTCCTCAATATGAGGAACATGAAGGATCATAACTTCACGGGCCTGTGTGAGATATCATTATTAATAGCTACACTGAGCAATGAGAGAGCACATCAAGAAAATATAGTTTGTGGAGATCTTTGAAAATATAATGGATATTTATCCCTTTGGATTATTCAGATTTAGATCTAACTCACTGTCAGTGATTTTTTTTTTTTTATTTTTACATGTATCTTGTTTAGGATTAAATGGAATTATCTGTACTTTGGCTCTGAAAATGTACAATAGCTACTTTATAAAAATGTACGATTTACAACTAAAAATTGTTCAGGAGTATCAGTTGGATTTTCTAAGGACCACCATAATACTGATCTTCTGCCTGAAAACAAATTGTATTTTAAGCTATTCAAATTATATGTATGACAGAACAGTCATTTCTCCAAAGACGGACTATCATTCTGATTGTGCTAAATGAAATATAATGTTTCTTTTCCTTCCAGAGAAATGTAGAATGCACAATAGCTTGAAATGCTATTGTAATGATATTCGGTTAAATTATTTCCTCATCCACCATTAAATACTATAGAGACCAGGAAATGACGCTTGAAATGTAGGGTCAGAGACCATGTTCTACTCTCTGCATCTCAATAATTCCAGTATGATTTCAAGATAAATATTAGATATAAGACAGAGTTAGAATATTGAATGCATTACAGAAAATAGTGTTGATTTGCAAAAAATAGAAATAATAAGAATATAGCATACAAGTTATTTGAGAAAAATAGATGAACCATCCATAATCCTTTCCCTCAGTGAGCTGACAGTCTAGTGAGGCATACCATCAGTAAAAAAAAAAAAAAAAAAAAAAAAAAAAAAAAAAAAAAAAAAAAAAAAAAAAAAAAAAAAAAAAAAAAAAAAACATTTAAAGCACCAAGAAGATTGGTTGTCTTAACATTTTATATTAGAATTAAAGTCAGTGATTTAGAAACAACCTAGGTATCAGGGGTTTGGGTCAAGGAAAGTTAAAGATATCACAGTATTGGAGATGAGTTATAGCAGTATAGCAGATAATAACTAGGTATAAAAATAAAGGAAAGACATTCCAAAAGGAAAGGCATGCAATGTGTACGAAACCAAAAAGAGCACTGTGTACTCACAAAATTGAAAGTAAATCCAAGTCACTGGGGTGCATCAAGGTGTAATAAGACAAAGATAGTAATAATAATAGTTCTATAATTTAAACAAATCTTTCTGGAATGCCTATTTTATGTTGTATCTTGTTTTAGGGGCTAGATATAATTTATTGAATGCTTTCTATGTATTTGATATTATTTAAAGCCATATATACCATATATATCTATCTGTATATCTCTACGTGTGTGCATATATATAAAATGTCCTTTAATTTATATAAAAATAGTAATGTAGAATTATTACCATTTTAAATGTGAGAAAATTAATTTCCAAAGAAGTGATGAATTTAAGATTGACCTATTTAGTAACTTGTTGAGCTAGAATTCAAATCTGGTATGTGTGGCTCATAAAATGTACATATAACTTCTAAGAAAGGAGGTTGGAGAAGTAGATAATTATTAGATTAGAACTTCTAGGCCCCCATGAATCCAATGCGAGCAAAAACATGAAATATTTATATCTGTAATTTTTTTCCTTGAAAAAAATCATCAAAAAAAATGTTTAAATCATGTTAATATTTAACTAAAATTGGTTTCAGTCCAAATAAATGATGGGTGAGTTTGCATTATAAAGCAAGTAACGATTTATCATTGTTCTCTCAGATAACAAATTATCATTGTCATTGTCATGTGTGAATCCTATAGTTACTTTTAAATAAAAGCAAAAGGACTATGCGTTGCCAAATAAAGACCATTGACGTCTTTATTTACTTCTGCAACAGGTCTAGCTTTAGCAGAAAGTGTCAAAGAAAAAAATGTGAATACTTTCTTAAACTGTGGTTTTATTTTTATTACCAATGTTATTAGGTTACAAGTCATAGTCCTCCTTGTATTCAATTCTTAACAATAAAAACAAGAAGCTAGTAAAGCTAAAAAAACCACTTTAGGGGTGTCCATCTTGTAAATTTTTTTTTTTCCCTACTGAGTGTTTTAGTGAGAAGGATGCTAAAGTAAAAAAAGCAAGGATCTTACGAAACTTGAATTTGATCAAACAAAAATATTAAACTAAAACCATTGCCTCCAAAGCCACTTGAAAACTTTATAATTATATTGCTAAGCAAAGAAATCAGACACAACTGGGGGCATTTTAATGTAACAAGTTTTCTGGGAATGACTGAGCTGTTTTATAACTTCAAACAGTAGAAGATACTGGAAACAGATTTTTCTTAAATGAGTCCATTGGTTGTAAGAAAGGATTATGAAGTCCCTACATACCCCTGGGAACTCACCACTAGGGTAGAAACAGTCAGAATTGGTGAGCTTGTTCAGTGTGTCTGCCTTCCTGGCAGTGTAGAGTACCATGGGAGAATCAGTGAACATGTGGGCAGCATGAATTGGTGGATCTCTTTCATTAAAGGTTCTGATACTTTGGGACTCAGTCCACTTTCCTGTAAGGCCCCATCCCTTTCTGAACTCACAGCCTGGCTAAGGGCAGGTCAGTAGTTTCTAGAAGTGGCAATGGCAATAGTGGGCCCCTGGCTCCCTCACTGGCAATGGCAGAGGCCCTTGAGGTGACCAAGACCAGCTATTGTGGTGACTCAGTCCCCAGAATCTATCAAGCGCCCTCTTGGAGCATGGTAGACCCAAAGATGCTCAGTAAATGCACCACACCTGAACGACTGACTTCAAATAAGCATTTAGAATAAATTGCTATCGAATTCACTGCAAAAATTGAGTAAAATGTAACAAAAAAACATAAGGTTACAGTCTGTTAGCCTGTAAATATTTGTCATATATTTCAATATTTGAAAGCATCCCATGAAAAAGGGAAAAGAAATTCAACTCTGACATTTACTCTCAGGATGTGATTATAAAATTGTATTGATGGTTCTTCATTCAGCCAACAACTGATCTTCAAATGTATTATATACTCGCTCATACCAGCAAAGTATAATTCCTAATTGTTGAGCCTCTTTAAGAAATGGTAAAACTTAGGGCATTTTTAAAGAGGTAAATATATTCTTGTTTCATATTCTTTCTTAGAAAAAATGCTTGGAATGAAATCTTGGTTCTCTGACCACAGATGGAGCCCAAGTGATGCTTTTTAATGTGTGATTTTGCTGCTTTCATACAAAAATAAGCCCAGATGTCTCTGCAAGTTTTAGCCTTTGCTGTTGGAAAGCATTGGCTTCAGAGATCCTTCAACAATCTTATTCATTGAAATAAAGATTGCCATCATGCAGAGCCTGGGAATTTTCAAGAAGCTGTCAAAAATGAAAAAAGAATATTCAGTTCTCCTCTACTAAACAAATATTTTCTTTCTTTTCAAAAACTACATTTTTAAATACTTGATTGGATTTAGAGTGGGTGTTTTGTTTCATTTTCTTTGAGAGAAAATGAAAACCCGCTTAATGAAAAAGATAAGTTTTTGCATGGCTTGGACTACTTTACTCAAGGGAATAAAATTATGCCTTAAAGTCAAAATCTTTTGTTACCATTATGGATACTGCTGAAAATCATCTCTTTTCCTTCCTTCCATCCTTCCTCCCTTCCTCACTCCCTCCCTTCTGTTTCTTTTCTCTTCTCTTTTTTTCTTTTTTGTCAAGTTGTCACTCAACAAGGAGGGAATGAAGGTGGACAATTAGGCAAACTTCCCAGTTCTGGAAAAAAACATTTCTACAGGCTACAGTTATGACTGGCAAAGCCTTTTAAATGCAACTAAAAACTGAATTCTGCAAACACTTGGATATACTAGTTAAATCTTTCAGCATTTACTCATAGATAATGTAAATATTTAAGCATGTATGTATGCTAGATGCTAGTAATTCAGATGACTAGATGCATGATATTAAGTATGCATTACTCTCATCAACCTTCAACTCTTCCCACACCCATGCAATTTGTCATACCACTTTTCAATGTTATCCCACTCGGCTTGTCCATTTCTTGCTTTGGCCAATGGGATATTGGCAGATATACTACAAGATAAGTTTGAAGATTACTAGCCTGTTTCTACTTGCCTTTCTGCACATTTGTAAGCTCTTTGATAATTAAAAACTCTGGCTAGTCATTAGCCCCAGGAGGGAGATGAGAGATACATGCCATAGAGCTAAGTTGTATCAGCAGAGCCCAGTCTAAATTTCCAGGTGGGTGAGATGTAAATATCAATCACATCCCTGAGTTTTATGGTTGTTTTTAAGCATTATGTCAGTGGATAACTGGTACAGTTTCCGTAATTCTTTATTTGATAATATAGACAAAATCAAAGGTTGGTCTTTTCAAACATGGCTGTAATTATTTGAGGACAAAGGAAGTTGTGTGATATAAATTCAACAATATAATATTTTAAATAATCTGGTGTGCTGTCACATATGTTGTCTTTTATTGCAAAGCACATTGTAAATGATTTTGTAAAAATTACAGTTCCGAGAGTTAAGGCTTGGTAGAAAAATATTACATTTCTATCGAGAAAAAGGCTTCTCTTTGTAGATATAGCCTGGTGCCAGGGTGCTCACGTAAGGGATGAGAGCGAGGCTGAATTTGAGCCTCCATTTACCCCTTCAGCTCAGTACTACAAAATAGTTATAACATTGTGAGTCAGGAGAAAATGTCAAATTAAAAGTCAAAAAGTAATGAATGGAATGAATAGGTAAAGCGCAGATAATTTTTAGGGCAGTGAAACTACTCTGTATGATACTATGAATATCATTGTACATTTGGCATTGTACATTTGTCAAAACCCATAGAATGTACGCCACCAAGAGTGAACCCAAATGTAAACTATGGACTTTCGGTGATTATGATGTGTAGGTCCATCAATTCTAATAATTTTGCCACTCTGGTGTGGAATGTTGATAGTGGGGCATGTATAGGGTCAAGGTATACATAGGAACTCTTTTCTTTCTGATCAGTTTTGCTGTGAACCTAAAACTGCTCTAAAAAACAAAGCCTATTTTTTTTAAAAAATGTAAGGAATGTCAAGGATTCACTTGCATTGCAATACCAAATATGGCTCCATAATTTAAACTGCCTGCTCAAACAAAACAATGACTTTCATGGTGAAGTTGGCTTCTGAGTAGGAATAAAATTTAACTTTTTAATTGTCACAATTTAGCTATATTACTATATTTTTAATAAACGGCTATTCATATTTCATTAAAATTAGATATAAAGATTCAAAATGACTTACAAATAGTTTACAAGGTCTATGTAAATGAAATAATTTCTGGATATAGATTTATATGCATTTTAGCAGAAAAAGTTCATATTTTTATTAGCTTCTTGAAGATGACCAAGACCTCAAAATAATAAAAGCTATAGACTAAAATTACTCAAAAAGTAGTAAGGGAGCAAGGTGATAAAATTTTATTTAAAAACAAACATCCTTGAAAGTGAATTGAGAATTGAGTGGGGAAGGGGTGAGAGGATGTTTTTGAAAGTGGAGGCTGCCAGTGACACCAGGTAAGATGCTTTTGCATTACTTCAGGTAAAATGAGGCTTGTATTATGCCAGCAGGGAATTGGAGAAGATAATTACTGTAATCTTTCATTTATTTCTATATCTACCATTTAAAGGTGGATGGCAAACTCAGGAAAATAAGCGTGACCAGGGATTCTAGGCAGCAGCCAGAATCATAACCGATATCATACTGTATGGACAGTCAGATAAACACTACCATCTTGCCACTGCTGAGTCCTAGATACCACCACTAGCACTGTACAATACAATCTGCCATCGGAAAGCCTACCTCTCATTCTCCAAGAAAGTGGATGCTATTCTTGTCAGTCCTGCAAGCATATTCATCTTACCCTGCTGCTTTATAACCCTAATTTATAATTCAAAGTTGAACGTATATCTGATTTATTTAGCTGGTTATGTGACTGAGCTGCAAGAGACATCATAAAGTCAGTGTATTAAGCTAATCTTTTAAGTGAGAAGCAGGCTCTATTTCTCACCACTATTTCATAGGTGAAGGATTTACAAAATATAGGAAGGCTGTCTGATGACAGGCAGGGGAGAGAGAGGGTGAGGGAGAGGTAGAGAGATATTGAGAAATTACCATTATATATAAAACCATAAAAACAGTTCATCACTTAATACCACTATGCATTAAACATATAATTATTGAGCTCCTGATATGTTTTTGGAAGTGTGCCAGGAACTGGAACATCAATAATAAACGAGAGTTTAAACTCACAACTAATGGACACGGTGAGCATTGTAGGTGGGAAAAGGCACACCCCAAATCATGGTTGGGTGTGGTGAAGTCATAACATGTAACCAAAATTTCTGTACCCCCATAATATCCTGAAATAATTTTTAAAAAAGAGGCACAAAGAAACCACTTTATGCTTTTCAATAGGTCAAATGTCCTATTCCCTTCAAAATTTCACAATAGTAGGAACTGAAGAAATCCTGATTTAACATTCTTATATAGTAGCTTACCTCATTAGTTCAAAAATTTTAAAATGTCTTCTCTTACTGGTTTTCTAAGATATAGGAGATAAAACATTTTTTTCAATAAACAGTAATATGGGGCTTAGTGGATGAGATAAGAGTTTCAAACAAACACACAAGTATACATACCAGAACAGTTGCATTATGTATCTGAAATTGATGACTACTGGGCTAATAAAAGGGAATTGAATTATCTAAAAATAATAATAACAAGAAGAAGAAGAAGAAAACAAGAAACCTGCTCTCTTAGGACTTTGATTTTCTTAGAGAAAAATATAACAAAAAATAAATAAGTAAAAGTTACAGACTCTCATATGGTGATAAACTGTAAAGAGAAAAATAAATCGGGGGAAGGAGACAGAAAATATTGGGGAAAGATACAATTTTAAATAGGTAGTTAATAGGCATTAATTTAACATCGGAATAAAGATCAGAACATGATAGAAAAGAAAGCCATTTTGATACATGAAGAAAAAATAGGAGGTAGAGAAATCAGCAACTACAAAAATCTCTGAGGCGTGAGCATGTTCAAGGAGCAGCAAGTTCACCAAAGTAGCTGCTGTGGAGTGAAGACAAAAGCAATAGACGACCTCAGAGAGATTAAGGGAGTGGGAGTGGGGATCTTGTAGCAGTCAGAACTCTCTGGACAAAATAGCAAGCCACTGTAGACTCTAACAAACTTTTTGAGTATCAAATATGTGCCAGGCACTGTACCATTAACTTAGAAACAAATAGGATAGCTGCATGACTGCACGCTGCGCTAAGTTTTATGATTGAGAGACACATTGCTTATGAACATGATAACCCCTGCTTTCAGGGTCTTTAAAATGTGTTTGGTTCAAGAAGAACACATATGAGAAACTGAACAAAAATTTAGTGTTAAACTACATGGTGCTGCCAAAATATGCAATGAAAGTTGAAAAAATGACGTAGTATGGAATTAGAAGACAGAGTATTTTATGGAGAAAGATTCATAGATAATGGCTTTAGATAATGAAGATAAATTGGGTAAGAGTTCCTAACTTCTTTAACTTGATTACTTTGCTTCCATCTCTCTCTCTGTCTCCTTCCCTCCCTTCCTTCTTTTTCTTCCTTTTTTCCCCTTTTTAATAAGAAGTATATTGATAATCAGAAAGTTTGCTGAGAATAAATGAAAAATTATTAGCCAGTAGCCAAAAAAAGAGCATTTCAAAAGGAGGCACAAGGTCAAATGTGCAGAATTCTGATGAATGGATGATTAGAAAAGAGAAAGAAAAATAAAGTAGCCAAAGGAATTTTCATCACAGAGATTACCAGTGCCCTTGAAAGGACATTTTCACTGTAATTGTAAAGAGAGAAGACAATTAGAGAAAGTAGCAGAATGAATGAAAAATTCAGCTTTCACAGGATTATAGACTAGATATTAAGAAAAGATCTTATGCTGTAAAAGATATGGATTTTTATCAAAAAAATTATTAAGCATTTAAAATGTATTGCTGAACTAACAGAAAATATAGTGAAATCACTAGAGAATTCATCAAAATAAACAAAGATCTAAAACAAGAATATAAACCAAAATCAGAGACGAAGGGTACCCTGAGAAAAACACCAGTTCTGGGAATGCAGATCTTTAGGGACATATAGCCTAAATCAACAGCTGACCCTGAAAGAGGTCCCTTACAGTGGCTATAACCACAGTAAAAATGAAGCCTAAAATATTAATAAAGTCATAAGGAACATGTCTGATTTTGCTCAAACTAGAAAATGGAAATAAAAGTCTTTCCTGAGAATAAGCAATGATATTCTGGTTTCAGATGGTTCTGGGGAAAGAATACCTAGTACCCTTTAGGTAAGGGAAATCAATCACAAGCCAATATATTATTGGAAGTGGCTGCAGATAGTTAAGTCGTAATGAAACCCAGCACAATCAAAACTCAGACTCCCTCTAGAAGAGAGATACTTTAATATAGTCACCTCTGTACTTAATTCTCCAAAATTAAATACAGCAAACAACATAGTTAGACACGGTATTATCCAAATATTCATATATAAAATATAAAATAACTGTGCATAAAATGCTCAAGGAATTAAAAGACTGGCTAAATAAATGAGGTATAGAAGGTATTGAAATAAACCAAGCAAAGATTTCTGCTTTAAACTTGAAATGTAAGGAGTTTAGAAAATGCCACTCCCATTCGTACAACAAGACAAAAGCTGGGCAAACTAAAACTCAATGACCTTTTTTTGGACTTACCAGAGATCTTACTTAGATTTCACAGGAAACTACCACTGTGAGATCCAGAGAGCAAGGTACATCGAGAAGGATACAGGAACCAAAATCTGCTTACCTGGAACAGAATTCACTGGAGGCATAAGCTAGTAAGAACACTTAAATAGTAATTTCGACAAATTGCTGGAGGTTGAGAGTGGACTAATGATGAGTGTGAAAAACTCTTCAGGGCTGAAATCTTAGGACCTGCCCCCTTAATATTGTTGTGGTAATTAACTCCAGGGATACCACCTGGTTCTTATGGTGAAGCTCCAAGAAAGTCCCCCTCCTACTTGGGCAGAAAGAGGAGAAGCATAATCACTAAGAAAGATTTTTTCACAACAAATGCATACTGTCCAGGGAAAAAAAATTTTGCCAATACCTTATCCCAACAGAAGGAAAGGCACTGACTCAAGCTTCCTTTAGTCTTCTTCTCTCACCTAAAAAGGCAGGCAAAGTGCAGAAACAGTTGTGAAGGTCACAGCCCAAGGACACAGGCCCACTAAAAGACTGAGATTTATTCAGAAAATTCTAGAATGTGTCTCTCCCTACATATCCCCATACCAACAGGGCTGCAATATACTAACAGGAGATTACAATGGAAAAAGTTGCAATATACAAACTTTCTCTAAAAAGCAGTTATTATGGAAGCTCAAAATGAATAGAGGAGGTAGAAAACAAGGACATCAGAAAAATTTGAAAACTCTGGCACCAGCACCTACATTTAACTACCAGCCAGATTGACAAAAATGCTCACACTCTGCCTATTTACCTAAGGTTCTATTAAATGATACAATACGTCCAGTATTCAAAACAAGGTATGACAAAAAGCAAGAGAAAACAAAATCTGAACAAACTAAGCAATCATCAGAACCAGAACCCGACACAGATATTGGAATTATCAGATAAGAAATTTAAAATACTATAATTACTATGTTAAAGACTCTATTTGAAAAAGAAGGCACCATGTAAGAACAAATGGGTAATATGAGCAGATAGAAACTACAAGAAAGAATCAAAAGGAAATATAGCAGTTCCCCCATCAACAAAAAAATTACAACAAATTTAGTTTGTTGTTTTTTGTTTTTTTGGTTTTTTTTTTTTTTGGATAGCGTGTAGCTATATCTTCCAGGCTGGAATGCAGTGGCGTCATCATAGCTCACTGCATCCTCAAACTCCTGGGCTCAAGCAATCCTCTGGTCTCAGTCCCCTAAAGTGCTAGAATTACAGGCAAGACCTAGTTTAAAAATTTTAATTGGCTTTAATTTACAATTCTAGAAACAAGCACCATCTTATTCTATAAAGTACAATGAGTATTCGCATGAGCTCAACAGAGGAGGTTGGTTTTATAGGCAGAGAAGGGCTGAAGAAAGCAGAAACGAAGAACAAAAATTGGATTGGTTGTTTCGAAGTTACTTTCCTTGTAAAGATTAAACAAGAAGAAACTCAGGACATCTAAAACTGGCTTGTTTGGGGATTTGGCTATTATCTCTCACTCTATGGATTTCTGGGAAGGTTAAATAAACACCATTTCTGCTTGGTGACATGGAACTTTAGCATGAGTGACTTCATTTTGGTTTAGCCAGTTGTGCATAGTGCAGGAGCTCAGTACAAACCTATGGCCCCCCTATAAATTTTATTTAATACCCCTTATCCACTGGGGATACATTTCAATACTCTCAGTGGATGCCTGAAACCAATAATAGTACTGAACACTATACTATGTTTTTTCATGTATATCCATCCCTATGATAATGTTTACTTTATAAATTAGGCACAGTAAGAGATTAACAATAACTAATAATAAAATGAAACAATTATAACAATATACTGTGACAAAAGTTATGTAAATGTGATCTTTCTACCTCTCTCTTTCAAAATGTCTTATCGCACTGTACTCACCCTTCTTGTAATGATGTAAGATGACAAAAATCTACATAAGATGAAGTGAGGTTCATGACAGAGGCATTGTGATAGAGTATTAGGCTACTACTGACCTATCGAGGATACATCAGAAGGAAGACCATCTGCTTCAGCTAATCCTGGATCATTGAGTCATAAGGAGCTAGATAGAATATTTTATTTTTTAATCACAATTGACCTATTTTTAATTTTGTTTAAAGCAATAATAGGAACAATGTGATTATAGAACAATCGATGGGAACTAGAAATTGGTAATACTTTGTTGTAAGATATCTGTGGTGCATGTGGAGCCATATATTATCATTTGAAGGTAAACTTTGATTAGGTAAAATTTTGTAATGTAAACACTAGAGCAACTACAAATTTTTTTTAAAAAGAAGTATACTTGGTACACTAAGACAGGAGGTAAAAATAACCATACAAAATGCTGAATTAAAATCTGAGAAGGCAGTAAGAGAGGTGATAAGAAAAAATAAGAACAAATGCAATAAATGGGAAACAGTTGCAAATATGGTGGATATTAATCCAACAATGCTGTAATCACCTTAAATGTAAATAATCTAAACATAACAATTAAAAGATATTCTCATGATGGGTAAATAAACAAGACCCAACTATCCATTGTACTCACAAAAACCACTCTAAATATAATATAAAGAATTGGGTAAGAGAAAAGAGATTGAGAAAGAGGTACCATGCTAACACTAATCCAAAAAAGCTGTAATAGCTAAATTAATTTCAGACAAAACAGACTCCAGAGCAGGGAAAATTATCAGAGCTAAAAAGGGGCATTGCAAAATGATAAAAGGGTCAATTATAAAGAAAGCATAACAATCATAGCTACTTCAAACTTATGTCAAATTGCTCAGATTAAACAGCACAAATGTATTATTTTACAGTTCTGTAGGTCAGAAGTCTGACATAGTTCACTCCAGGCTAGAGTCAAGGACTTGACAGAGCTGTATTCCTTTGTGTAGGATCTAGGAACGATACATTTTCATGCTTTTCCATATTCTAGAGGCTGCCTATATTTCATGGCTCATGTTCCTCTTTCTCCATCTTCAAGGCTAATAAAAACAAATGGAGTCCATCTCTCATCCCATTACTCCCATCTCACTTCCATAATCACATCTCCTGTCTAACTTTGACTTCATCTGCCTCGGCCTTCAACTTTGAGGTGAACATGTGGTTATAGTCAGCCCAGCCAAATAATCTAGGAATAGTCGCCCTGTCTTTAGGCCAGCTGTTAACAATCTTAATTCCATCTACAAGTTTAATTTCCTGTGCCATGGAAGGTAATATATTCACAGGCTCAGAGATTAGGATATAGGCATCTTTGGGGGACCAATACTCTGCTGACCAGAGCTTATCCTCTGGCCCCCCAAAATTCACATCTAGTCAACATACAAAATACATTTACTCCAATCCAATGTCCTTGGAAGTCTTAACCCACTACTGCCTCAATTGAAAGTAAAACAATATCATCTAAATTTTACCAGTTCCAAAATTTATTATCTATTTTATGCAAATTAGGTATGAATGAAATTCTGGGGACTTGTGAAACTAGAGAACAATTTACCTGCCCCCAAAATACAATGGCTGAACAGATTTGGAGTAACAATTATATACACTCCTGGTGAGATGGAGCATGGATCACTCTTAGGGGCCCACCAGGCCCCTCCAAGCATGGAAATAAAAGAAAAAATCTTGAGTCCCTTCAAGGGAAGTCCCAGGCACTTAGCTAGCCTTCAAAAGTAAATGGGCAACCAGATGAGCCAAAAAATAGTAATAAAAATAGTCCTCCAAGCAAGTCAGAGTCACAAGATATTTTAGTTCTCTATGGAAACTAAAAGATAACACCTTAACATATGTTCTTGAGTTGCATTTCAGAAACCCCCATCACTGGAGGAAAAATGGGGAACTAAGGAATTGAACTCTGATGACTCTAAGGTTCTCCCTAAGGGGTCTGGAGAAAGTCACACCCACTTCAACATTCCTTTGAGCTAATAAAAGAATTCTGAATTTCTGAATCCGCTTGTGATCCCCAAGCCCCTATTTCAAGATATCCCACCTTTTGGGCCAGATCAATGTATAAACTCCATGTATTGATTTACAACTTTGCCTGCAACTTTTGCCTTTAAAAACTCTTGCTTGTAAGCCATCAGGTAGTTTGGGTCTTAAGTATTAGCTGCTGTTTTCATTGCATGGCACCATGCAATAAAATTTTTCTTCATCCTGCTGCTACTCTTGGCTTTAGTGTCTGGCTTTGCTGTGCCTGACAAGCAGATCCCCACATCAGAAGAATGAGGAGAAGTGGTTTGAGGAGAAGGAAAGGTAGGTTTATTAATTTGCTGGCAAATGAGGAAAAGGCAGAGTTGTGTCTTAAAGCACCACTTTCCTAATGATAAGCAAAAATACAGAGCTTTTAAATGGAGAGTTTTCAACTTTAGGGTATTGTTGTTTAACTACAGTTGATGGTGCTGATTGACTCCATCTCCCACAGAGACAATCTCATAACTTCTTCCCAGACAGTTCTGTTGAGTCATCTCCTGTGGTACCAAAAAAAAAAAAACAAAGAACACTCCCTTGTCCCTTCCAGCCACTGGCCTCGGGCAGGGATGCATGTTTTAATTCCCAAAAAGAGTGGGGGGCGGGGGAGGTAAAGAGAAAGCTTATAAAACATTCTACCCTTTTTTAGGCCACTCCCTCTGTTACATTGGGATCATAGATCCATGCTTATAAAATGTTGCATGTATTTGCAGCTGAGTAGTTGTATCAGCTGGTTTCTAAGCTATTGAATTTTAGGAGTCCAACAGTCTTCTTTCATTTCATTCTCCCTCTGTCCCTTTCAGTTGAAACTGGCAGTGCCTTTGCTTATATAACATAACAGAAACTTCGTAGATTGCCAGGTTATATCAGGGAGATTCACTCCAGTAGACAAGATGCTTCCCCGCAGAACTTTTTTTGATAATCCCATCTCTAGTCCTGGCTTCTGCTGGAATGGCTGAGGAGATATATGAATTACATGCTTAATGTCTTCAAAGAGACCTTTGTGTGACTGAATAATTTGAATTTTTTTTATTTCTCTAAGGCATTAGCAAAAATTTGTCCCATAAGTCCTAACACTTGCCTTTCTGACTATGACTAATCCTAATTACGGCATCTTTTGCAATCTGAATAGGCTGAGAACTTCCCTAATAATTAAGTCCTAATTCCTATTTGTTTAAAAGTCCTTCCCTCAAACTGCCTCTTTTCATATTTTAAAATAAACAGGATACACCTCTAAAGTATACTTGGAACTCTCCTCAGCTAAATATCAAACTTACAAGCTTTGCTTTTTCAATAAAAATTCCCTTGAGAGCAGGCTTTTGTTAAGGAGAATAGAACGCTGTGTATTTCAAAATAGCTACTTTTCCCCTCCCCATGCCAAAAGCATGAAGAGATTCTCCAGTTTTTTTACCCTGAGAACCTGGTGGAGTCCAAGGTAAACCTCATGAAAGTGTGCCCCTTCCCTCCAAGCCTGAGCCCCTGAAGTTTTCCACCTCATCCAGCTCATCAATTCTTCAATCCTATAACTTGAATATTTTTACTAGTAGTGGCTCCAGCCATGGGCTCTGCTGCTGAGTTTATGCTCCTCATAAGCTGTGATTCTCTATGTTCACTTATCTCTCCAATTTTGAGAGCAGCAGCTTGCTTTGTGACCCCAATTCTCTGATAGATATAAGAAGGTCTGTCGATTTTCAAATTAGAGAGAGCCACACCTCAACATTCCTTTGGATTTTCTTCTTGTTCTGAGAATGGAAGTGACAACTTTCAAACTCTTACATGTCAGACAGAAAACCAGAAGTTCTGTGAATCCGTATTCTTGATGGCATTTTTTCTTTTACAATAGCTCATAGGTTCACCTATGTAACATCAGTTGATGAAATTCTTTATAATTTTCCCTAATATGAACCCAGAATATATAGAAATGAATATCCCTTCCAAAAGGAGTTAGATTACTAGTAAAACTAATTGTTCAGTCCCTTTTTCATCATTTTTAATAACTTGCAATTTTGCAATAATTGTATACATCACAAAGAGTCTTTACCATCATTTTACATGATGAAGTTTCATTATGGAAAATATCTTACTGTTTTAATTTACAGTGCTGCACAAAGTGCTGTGCTCAGCACTGGAGTAAAAAGTGAATAATACAGAGTTTCTGCTTTCATGTGAACCTAATTCTGGTAAGAGAAATAGATATCTGCCATTGCAAAAGTCTTAAAATGAAGTAGGAGAGGAATAATAAAAGTTTCTGTGTTGGAAAATTAGTGCCATATTGCATAAGTTGGAATGTATTACCAGGTCTGTGGGAGAACAACAACAACAACAACAACAAAAAAAAGCCAAGAATATTTTTTTAAAATAAAACTATTTCCCTGAGGATAGAAGAATCCAGCAGAGGTGTCTGTATGGTGGGTCTAATTCAAATCAAAATGGATGAAGTCAGTTAAGCAGAAATGATAGTAACTCTCAGAGAAATTGACAAATCAGCTTTCTATTGATGATATAAGAAGATCCTGGGTCGTATAAGTCACTTGAAATGGGCAGCAGTTCAATAGTCCCAGAAAAATATCCACTGTGTAAGACTTGAAAAATGACAACTCTAAGGGTTGAGAGCCTTTAAACAGAGCAATTTGGGCTGTAGCAATAATTGATCCAGATGTGAAAACAAGGTCGGGGAGTATAGTTAAAAGGAGAATGTTGAATGTTCTCAGAAATCTCTCAACAGCCCAATTCCCATAACCAACAGTATAGGATGTCACTAATTGACGAGAATAGTATCTAGAAAGATAGGACTCACACCAGAGGACTGCAATATACAAACCGCCCCTGATTTATGGTGGTTCCACTTATGATTTTTCAGCTTTATGATGATGTGAAAGTGATACGCATTCAGTAGAAACCGTACTTCAAATTTTGAATTTTGATCTTTTGCCAGGCTAGTTGTATGTGGTACGATACTCCCTTGTGATACTGGGCAGCTCGCCTCTGCTCCCAGTCAGCAGCAGGACTACAGGCAGAGTAACAACCTGTACTCTACAGTGTACTTTATTGCCAGATGATTTTGCTCAGTTGTAGGCTAATGTCAGTGTTCTTAGCACATTCGAAGTAGGCAAGGCAAAGCTATGATATTCAGTAGGTTAAGTGTAGTAAATGTATTTTTGACTTACGATATTTTCAATTTACAGTGAATCTATTAATATCCGTATGTAACCCCATCATAGTAAGTTGAGAAGCATCTTTATTCTGAAACACAGAGAAGATGTGTTTCTCATTAGTTTTATATCAAGAAGCTAAAGGAAAAGGAAGGCTAGCCAGTTGGAGCAGAAGGTATAATAGTAATGAAATAGCAAGGCTAACTGGAACAATTTGAAAGGAAGACAACTTCGATATTAGCATCTTATAATCTCATGAAACAGTTACATATCTAAATCTTTTTTTTTAAATAAATTCATAATAGAGTAGTTGAAGTCACTCATGACATTTCAAAGTAATCTACAGTCACAGGCAATGCCTAATAGTTTCAATTGCATGTGCATTTGTGTAGCATAATTCAGGTTTACCTGTATGTATTTTAGCTCTTGATTTCTGGTTGTTCCTATTGTTGGTTTATAGTCACCACAGAAACTAAACTCTAAGTCAGGGCTCTTTTGTGGCCCAATTTGTTTTTAATCCTTTTTTTAGTGTCTGAATAATAATAAATTATCAGAGTACCCAGATAAAAATGTAGAATATGATATTTTGGGTATTATTTTTATTTTTTGAAAACTGTTAAATATTGCTTTTTATATTTATTTGTGTAATAATTGTTAAAATACACTTTGCTTTGTTAAATCTATTTCTGAATATGAACTATAAAATCTTTCAGCATTAAAATATAGTTTAATCTATTTTTCCTTAATGAAATACAGACAAAATTTTGGTGTCAAAACCTTACATTAACAAATAGATCTTGGAATTAACATGGACATTATATAATTGACACATTAATATCTAAATAAGAACTAATTATTTAGAATATATAATTGCTCTAAACATATATTTGGATTTTGTGTCCAAGCTATACTTTATAACAGATATCGAATCCAAAGTACTCAGTAACATAAATTTTTCAAAGTGGAAATAATTAACTAAATTTATCTATTTTGTTTTCTTTTACATTCCTCCCTCTCTCCTTTTGTTCTCTTCCTGCCTTACTTCCTGCCCACCTCTCCCATCCTGCCTGTCTGCCTTCCCCCTTCCTCCTTTCCTTCTTAGGGGGCTGAGATTGGATGTAGGGGCTTGAAGATCGGGTCCAAGTGCTAAAATAAACAAGTCTTAAGCAGAAGCAAACCAGAGGGGCTGATAACTGCCGGCAAGAACCAGCCTCCACTGGCTTGTCAGTTATCTCTGCCACTTTACCTGAACTTTAACTAATTATATTATAATTTACATTGTGGTTTTAAAATTTCACTGCCCCTAAAATCACCATGACAGTTCCAAAACAACCATATAAAGTATAAAAATGGAAGGGAACCCAATTCTAGGAATTACTACCCAAATTCTTAGTAAAAGCCAATCCCTTGGCCTTGACTATTTCTCCCCTCAATTAGTAAGACTGCGAAAGATCTAGAACCATTTCCTCTCAGTGCCACAGCTTTTCTTTGAAGCCTGCTCGCATTCCTCCCTGAGAGTATACTTTCACTTGCAGTAAAAAGCTTTCATTTCCTTGGCTTACGTGGTATGTCCTGAAATGCTTTTTCTTAAAATGAGAGTCCCATATGTACGAGTGCATTTCTCCAGTGATCCAAGCCTGTCTGACTAGCATTCTTTTTCTTTTTGAGGTGTTATATATTTATTTATCATTTCAGAATATTATGGGAGTACAAACATTTTGGTTACATAAATTGCTTTTGTACCACTTAAGTCAAAGTGTGTACATTTCCCATATGCCTTGTCCTTGCTAGGTGTGAATTCACCTAATCCCCTCTACCCACCTCCTACCTGCTTGATTTCTGATGACTGTTATTAGACATAATAAAATGTCCACATTTTAAGGGTATACCTGAAGTAGTTTTACTTACATATACATCAGTGATTCTACACACATCGAAGATTAGCTGTACAAACCAATATGTACATATGTAGTCTTACCTCATTGTGGTTTTAAATTGCATTTTTCAGATGCTTAACATTTTTATGTATGCTTATTGCCCATTTGAATGTTCTCTTCTACATATTATCTATTCAAGTCTTTTATCCAATTTTTAAATTGCAGGCCAATTTTATCTTTTCTTATTGATTTGTAATTTTATTTCTATACATTATTCTAAATAAGAGTTCAAATATTTTCTTCCACTCCATGGCTTGCATTTCCACATTTCCATTTTCAACATTATGTAAAAAATAAATTTGCTTTTGTTTTTATTTTATTCTTTAGTATGTTTCATATACGCTTCTCATAGTTTTACTGATTTAATGTATTATTCAGTGTTCAGTGTCAGGGGAAATACATAAGATGAATTTTAACAAAGTCTAATATATTCAATAATTGTATAGATAATCCAAATAGGAAGCGATGCATCATTTTTCTTATGTACCTATTTTTAGCTCAATAGTGTTATTTTTCCAAGAATAAACTGTAAAGAAATTAATCACAAAAATAGGCTTTTTGCTTTACTTCAAGAATTGTGCTCTTTAAGCTGATGGCTATATAATAATTTTTTCAATCACTTTATTTCTTAAAAGTAAACCATAGATATCTCTGAAGTGAAAGTTCTATGAGCTTTCAAATCAGGTGTTATTGATTTAAGCAAGAGGCATTAAATATTTGAAAAGTGCAAACAGCAGATAAGGTTATTTCATAGCTAGCATATGACTTTCATCATGCCTTTACAATCAGAATAAAATAGATGAAATTTCAAGTTTAAGTCATTATTCTTTCTATGACCAGATTTACCTGCAGATAAACTCTATAAAATAGTCATGTTAATAATCTTACATGAAAGGAAGAATCAATACAAAATTCCCAATAAGATTTGCTTTGTTTCTCTTACATTCTCTTGCATTTCCGTTCTTGGGAAGGCAGAATATACTAGAATAACTGAAACTAAATTATTCATGCTTTTCCTACCTCAGCTAATTTTCAATAAAATAACTGGAATATATAAATGATGTACATAATTTCCTTATTAATCATGATGGGAAGGCATAATTATTAATAATTTTTGGCAATACCATTTTTCTGGAGGTTGCAGAAACTTTCTAGCAAATATAATTATTCAGCTAATATTGAGTGCCTAGTAATTTCAAGGTCTTATGAGAGCAATGAAAATAAAAAGATAACTCCCATCTTTATGAAAATAAGTAATAGTTACCCCAAAGAATAAGGTTGGACAAATTACAATATAGAGGGTAGTATAAGAGAGATACAAACACCCATGCAAAAGAAAAATGTACTGCAGGAAGAAAAATATACAGATTACAATGGGGACACTAAAGGGAGAATCTGTCTCAACTTTTACTACTTTTACTTCTCCTTTCACTGAAGGGTGAAGCTATCTCAATTTGTTTAGAAAATAAAGTTGTTCTTCCAGAGGAGGGAAGGTTTGACTCATTCATGAAGTTTATGCTGGCATCAGGCAGTTGGGCTTGGAGGTAAGATGTTCTAGCTAAGGCAGGGCACATTCTCAACCTCATAAGAGTATGAACAGGGATGGGAATCTTAGGATCTTACAGTTTATTTGGTATGTCAGTGTGTATGATTTTAGACAAACAAGGAATGAGTTGCAGGGATTGTGAATGGTCTGGATTTTAGAAGCAAGGAGATGGGGGTATCATTATGCAGGAATGTAACATATTTAGTTTGTAATTTTAGTAAGATCACTATGGCTAGTCATCAGTGATGGCAGCAGGGATAACAAACAGAATGATAAATCACTATAGATGCTAAGATTTAGAGTTCATCTTTCCGATTCACATCCAAGGATTCACAAGAGGCAGCATGATGGACTTTATTTTCTGAGACTGTCCTCCTGACACTTCCAATAAAACTTAGCTATATACACACAGAGACAGGTCCATAGGAATAATTTTACTTATAAAACTTAGGCATGTTCCATAGCAAATCCCCACCTAAGTGCTACTCTATAGAAATGTCCTTATATCCATCAGCCTATGTTGTTTCCTCTGGGGACCACTTTATACAAAGTTTTGAACAAATGCCACATGCAGAGATGATGGGTTTTAATAAAAAGCATAACACAATGATATCAAAATGACAGAAATAATGAGAACATAGAGAAAGGGTGACTGTAATGGAGTGACTACAAGCAGTGACCACAGTCTGAGAAGGAAAGGCCAGAGAGGTGGCAGGAAGGACTGAGAGAAGTTTATGCTGACAAATCAGCAAAATCCTAGGCTTTGCCTCTTTACTCCTTTTAGACTCAAAAGATAACATACTCAGCTTTGCCTGGAATCCACTGGTCTGCAACATAAATTTTTTTTCCACCGTCACTTAGTATAATTCTCAGAAACAGCCAGGAGGGGAGTACTTGATACAAATGTCTTTGGAAAGGAAATAGATTAAAAATACAAAGTGAGTAGAAGAGAGGATTTTTAAATGATAAATGTCTGAGGTGATAGAGATGTTAATTGCCCTAATTTGATTATTGCATATTGTACACATGTACTATCACTCTGTATCCCATCATTATGTACAATTATGTGTCAATAAAAAATTTAAAAAATACCATGTATGAATCAAGCATACAAACCAGTATATTTATATAAACAGATTGTCATGAAATAGGTTGCCTGTAATACAGAAAACCTAGGGAGAAAGAATAAGAGAAACTGTAGAGTTGAGATATATGAACTAGGAGAACTAATCTTATTCATCTTTATACCCCAATACCTAATATAATTCCAGACTCACAGAAGGTGCTCAAAAAAGATTGAATGAATGAATTGGGTATGTTTTATAGCATACTGAGTGGACTCCTCATTAGCACATTAATATGTCTGCACTATTTTTATTGTGGGAGGCAGTGAGAAGAGGGAGCGTAGGTGCTGCATGTTTAATGAAATCGTATTTGTCCACCCGATTAATACAGTTTTAGTTTTGCTTTGTTTTGCCAAATTTCATGTTTAAAATGGTCATTTTCAAATGGCTTTAGATTTCTAAAGAGCAAGGATATTGTGCTTTTCTTAAATCAAATAAAAAAACATGATATACTATCTTTCATTTGTGCCTCAGATTTAGTCTTTTTCTCTTGCATCTGGACTCTTCCCAGGAAACTGACCTATATTGATCAAATCAGCTTGTTCTCTTGCCCTCTGGCTTCCTATTGGATTTAGCCAAAAGAAAGCACTATTAAGAAATGTTGGTAAGGGGAGAGGGTTAAGGTGCACATACCTCTGGCACCTTCCCTGCAGATCATCTAGGGCTGGTTGCATTCCTGTTAGGGGGCCACCTCAGCACACACCTCTGCCGTCGCCTTGACTTTTCAGGCTAAGGTTAATAGCATAGCTTGACTGCTACTGGATCAAAGTTGCAGTAACTTTGTGATTACCCTACACCTGTGGTCCCCAACCCACAGGGCCACAGCCAGCACTGGCCTGTGGCCTGTTAGGAACCAGGCTGCACATCATCATCTGAGCTCCACTCACTACCCTCTGCACACCCCATTCTCTGCCCCCACCATCCCGGTGGAAAAAATGTTGTCCAGGCCACACCAAAAGAAGAGGTAAGCGGCAGCTGAGACAGCTAAACTTTGTCTGTATTTGCAGCCACTCCCCATCGCTGGCATCACTATGCCTCTCTCCACACCTCCCAGTCCATGGAAAAATTGTCTTCCATGAAACCCATCCTGGTCCTTGTTTCCAAAAAGGCTGGGGACCGCTGCCTACACCCTGTACACATGTTTTATTATGCTCTGTTCAGATTACTCAACTTTATTGTGACATACATTTTGTTAGGACCCTGACAGATATACAGGATAATCAATATTAATAGAATACATCTAATTTGACATTAGTTTGGTAAAATATTCAATATATTTATAATTGATCTGCTTACAGACACACACAAATAGAGCCATTAAAGTTACATGTATTTTTCACTTTTAAGATCTGTCTCATTCATTTAAATTCCTCATTCAATGGCTTATAATCTTACAAAAGATACAAATATATATAATCTTAGCATAGTTTATGTATGTAGATTCAATACAATTATACAAAGGTAGCCCATGTATCCTTTACCCAATTTCTTCCAGTGGTAAACAACTGCCAAAACTATAGTGCCATATCATACCAGGAAATGTGACATTGATAAAATCCACATCTTATTCTAATTTCCCCAGTTTAATTGTTCTTGTATGTGTATATATGTGCACACATATCTAATTTTAAAAATTATAGACATTATGTTAAGTGAAATTAGACAAAGTAAGAAAATTACTCATGATCTCACTCATGTGGAATCTAACATTGATCTCAAGAAACAGTAGAATGGTGGTTACTAGAAGCTGGGGCAGTTGTGTAGGGAGTTGGGGGCAGGAGGAAAGATGCTGGTCAAAGGATACAGAATCACAGTTAGGTGGAATAAATTCAAAAGATTTTATAGCATGATGACCATAGTTAATAAGCATATATTGCATTATTGAGAAATGCTAGGAGAGTGGATGTTAAGAGTTCTCACTATAAAAATGATAATTATGTGATGTGATACAAATGTTAATTAGCTAGATTTAACCACTGCACAATGTATATGTGTTTCAAGGCATCATGTTGTACACAATACATACAATTTTAGCTGCCAATTTAGAAAACAAATTTTAAAAAATAAAAACTATTATAGCTATAGGTTTCTTATGTCAATTTTAAATTATTGTGAGACCAAATTGAACATGAAAATTTAGAGATAAAAAGCTATTAGAAAAAAACCCTCAATGATACTGTATTTGAAAAACTGAAACATTTGAAACCAGTATTTTAGTTTTCTTTACAAAATATTACAATAATTGCTTTTAATCAAGCAATACTAGATTATTTCATAATTTATTTTCTCTTGTGCAATTAAAAGTAAAAATAATTGTAAAGACTGGAGATAATAAAGTTATCTTTAGAGATAATTGTAAAATATTGCAAAAGTACTTAAGAGACTTCCATATACGACATTAAGAGGGAACTAATTTACTCTTCTTTACCCATGATCACTACTGAAATTAGTAACTGAACTATAAGAATTAAAGAGGACCCCAAATGACCTTGAAACTTAGAAAACTGTTTATCTAAATGACAGAATTGTCTACTTATAGAAAGCAAGCAAGAAAGAAATCAGCTGATTTGCAGCAATTTCTCTTTAAAAAGATGGAGAAAAAATGGTAGACATGTAAAGCCTCATTAATGTCCCCAAATTGTAAGGAGTAAGAACTGCAGGAGGTGGTAAACCACAGGCCAAATAAGGAACACTCTTTCTTAAGAGGTTAAATGCAATGCAACAGCAGCTAATCTAAGGAAGCAGCAGCAAAGGCATTGTCCTTGATTTGGCAGTACCACTATGCTATAACAACGGAAAGGAGGTAGGCACAGGCACAACTTGTAACTGTTGTGGCACCTGGGCCAACGAATCCAGGATGTGCAAAATTGGCTCCCATACCATGCATACAATAAAAGATTCATCAGACAAAAAATTCTTGTCAAACATCTTCTGCTAAGACAACCTATAGCTCCAACTCTCTTTATTTTGATACAGTGCTGAGACAGTAATGTAAATTTATATCAGCTAACTGTTTAATATGTATTGGGTAGAGTCTAACGGTAACCAGGTGCACTGTGATGTTGGCAAAGAATCTCATTTCTCTTGCTCTGGGTAGATATCAGACTCATAAAAATCTCTAAAGAGGAGTGAATTTTAAAACAAAAACCAACAAACAGCCTGGATCACTCAGAAAAAAAAATCAAGAATATGTTTTTGTCAAGAATTTTTTAAAAATACAGAATTTTTAAAATAATTTTTACATAGAATTAAAAATTTGTAAACAATTCTTTAAAAATTTACACAGAATTTTAAAAAAAGATTACTATAGTAACCAAAAGAGCAGTTACTCAATGAATTTGAAGAATAGGTAGAGGGAATAACAGAAATTTCAAAGGTTAAGATGTTGTGACAGAGTGAGATATTGTAGAAAGCAGGTTTTGAAGGATTCTAGGTGGAAAACTTCCATGTAATGATAATTCACTGGATAAACTGTGGGAGTAGATGGTTTAAGTAGATTAGAAATGAAGCTCATTAGGGTTGAGAACAAGAAAGCCAGAGACTCAGGTATGGATATTCTAGCCGTGAGGTCATTGAAAATACTGTAATAACAATTAGTGTCAAAGGTAAATTGAAAGCCAGAAACAAGAGAGAGTAAATTGTAGGAGACCAGGTAGCAGTAATAGAGATGAAGAAGAGAGTACAGCAAGAGACTACGATCCCCCAAAACTTTTCATATTCAGAGTGAAGAGGAAGGCATGGATTAAATAGCCTGTCAAGTTGCAGTAATATGACTGACATATCATGGGGGTGCTCTATATATTGCAGTCGATATCATTGTTGTGGCTATGCCATAAAGCAGGATATCAGGTGGTTTACTTTTTAGTAATTGAGTGATATATCCATTTTTTTAATTTATGGACAAAATAAATGGGGTGATACTGTGCATTGCCTCAATAGCTTATATCAGCTCTTTTAAGAAAAAAAACGAACTGCGGTATGATTTAACCTGCTGATCTACTTGCTATACCACATACAGAGGTGTAACTGGCCTCTTCAGAGGGACAAGGGTATAATTGAATTTATTTTAACCAATATCACAAATTCTATTTCTTTATTCAATTATATGTAAAATATAATGATAAATCAACATATTATTACCATATTTTAAATCTGTATTTCAGGGATAACGGCTGTTATAAAGTATTCCCCTATTCTGTACCCCTCAAAAAGAGAGACTCAAAGTGGGTTCTTTGGTGCCAGTCTGCTGGGATTCATATTTTGACTTTGCTCACTACTGGCTATCTAAACTTAGGTGATTTACTTTTTTGTGCATAAGTTTTCTTATTTATGAAGTGGGGATATTAAGGTGATGTGCAGGGAAAAGATCGCTTTTCCCCTATGTCTGCTATATACTACCATTCATGTATGTAATATATACTGATAGTAGTATAAGATGTATAGTAGCACTCAGTAAATGTTAAGATGTATTATATTATTGTTATTATATGAAGAAAAACTAGACTATCAAGACATTTAAGATAATGATATCTCTCATGTACTGAATATTAGATGTCAGGGATTTAAATATTATATGATTTAATTTCCATAATTACCATATTAGTTAAGTACTAAACCATTTTACAGAGGTAGAAATTAAAGTTTACTTAATCCAGATGAAACTGATTCCAGATGCCGTACTTTTACCCTTGTATCATTTCATCTTATCTCTTTATTGACATTTTTATCATGGTTAATAAATTTAATT
Organism: Indri indri; assembly: GCA_004363605.1. Taxonomy (NCBI): domain Eukaryota; kingdom Metazoa; phylum Chordata; class Mammalia; order Primates; family Indriidae; genus Indri; species Indri indri. The sequence goes on along the minus strand of RJWJ010005119.1, from coordinate 20,056 downwards.
TCTATAGAGAGAAACATGTTTTATTTGCCCTCCTCACACCTAATTCTTGCTTTTTTGTATTTGATTCTACCAAGTTATGCCATGCTCTTATACTTTAAGAAGGGAATATAATATGGAGATACTAGCTGGAACTTTTATTCAACCTAGTCTGGAAAACAACTAAACATACAATTTAAAATACTATTTGATAGGATCTTTGGTGATTAGAACATCACCAATTTTTAGCGTTATTTTTGTGTATGGAAGAAATTGCTACTTCAGTTAAAGCAAATAGGACCTTGCAATGACATTTGATTTCCTCCTTTTAAATTTTGGGTAATAACAAAATTGTTTATATAACTATGAATTTGAATAATTCATTGGATTTTAGAGATGAGACAATTATGAAAAATTTTGTAACACATCTACATTCCTCAATTTATGGTATAATCTACAAAACCCTTATTCATGAGATTTTTGTCAGGTTTTAGTTATACCACAAAGCTAAAGCTAATATACCACATATTGATATAACTAATTGTGAATTCATAAATTAAATTTCAGTTTAAACTTAATGTTTCCAACAGTTTCTTATTGCAGTTCAGAAATAGGTTAAACGCCCATACTGTACTTTTCAATCTTTACCTTCCAAAAAGATCCTTTGTATCTCAGATAAATTTGGAAACTTCTGCTGAGAGGAATTCTAATAATTCAATGTAATCAATCATGTTTTATATAATTAAAACAACATACTTCCTCTCTCTGTTCTACCACCTGTGAGAACTTTGTGCTTAGTGAAATATTTGTGTAATATTCCAACTATAGGCCTTGTTTGCAACTCTAATATAACATTGGAGTTAAACACAAATACATACACATCACAAGCACTTACATCAACTTCTCCATAAGCAGACAATTTAGTCAGGGTGGTGTGTATACAAACATAGCAGTTTTAGGGGAGCTCTATCTCTCTATATATATCCTTATAAAGCTTTAAATATTTTTAGCAGATTTGAAGAGGCTATCATTTTCATATGCATATATCTCTAACTTGGACATTTTGATGCAATTCATTATAATTTGAAGGGGCACAGAAGTCATAGATGTAATTATTTTAAATGTTTCTAATTCACTAGAAAGTTCTTATTGTCATTTTATTAAAAAATGTATTACCTAGGTATCAACAATTTCTGTCAATATTTGCCTTAGGGGTATAATAATTTTTTTTTTACCTGCCACCAATTCTATAGTAAATTATGGTTATCAGCATGAATTCATTGAAAAGATCATTTTCCACCTGTTCCAACCAACTAATGCTTGACATTCAATCTTGACTGAGGATTCTAACCAGTATCTTCCTTTGTCTTCTATTCATCAGTCAATAATTATGGCTTGTGTCTTCAATACTTCCCCACCCCCCGCCCAAAAAAAAAAAATCTTAACTCAAACTTGCCATCTACTAATAATTCCAGAGTAATTGCTAATCAAAAATGAAAGAGAAAACATCACTACAGACCCTAAGGAACAAAAATGTATATATGTATATATACACCAAAAGTTAGATGATAAAGGTAAAATTCCTAGAAAGACAAAATACCATAATTTAATAAATAAGAAATAGTATCTGAATTGTATAGACCTGAAGTTGATTCCAATAAGTTAAGATGTATGTGGTAAGTTCTAGAACAACCAGTAAGGAAGTAACTCAAAGATATAGTGAAAAAAACACTGAGATTAAAATGTTACATAAGAAAATAGTCAATTAATGAAAAATAAAGCAGTGGGGGTAAGCAGTAGGGGTGAGACATGCAGAAAACAAAAAGTGAAATGATACATATAACCATGACTATGTCAATAATAACATTAAATGTGAATAAATTAAACCATTGTATCAAAAGGCAGAAATGTTTAGACTAGATAAAAATCCAAGGTCCAAATATTTACTTTCTCCTGAAGATACAATTAAGATTCAAAGATACGAATAGCTGGAAAGTAAGCTAATCTCAAAAGATCAAAAAAAGATAAGTTATAAAAACACTATCTGTAAGAAAGTTGGGGTGGCTACATCAATGAAAGACAAAATACTTAAAATTTTTAAAGTTTGATCAGGTCCCATTTATTTATTTTTGTTGTTGCTGTGATTGCGTTGGGGTTCTTCATAAATTCTTTGCCTAGGCTAATGTCTATAAGAGTTTTCCCAACATTGTCTTCTAGAATTTTTAAGGTTTCATGCCTTAGGTTTAAGTCTGTTATCCATCATGAGTTGATTTGTGCGAGATGTACAGATCCAATTTCAATCTTCTGCATGTGGTTATACAGTTTTCCCAGCAGCATTTATTGAACAGAGGTTATTTTCCCCAGTGTGTATTTTTTGTCTGCTTTGTCAAAGGTTAGATGAGAATATGAAGATGGTTTTATATCTGGGTTCTCAGTTCTGTTCCAAAGGTCTATATCTCTGTTCTTGTGCCAGTACCACGCTGTTTTGGCTGTTTTGGTATTCACTGGGTGCTGGTCAGGTGGCAGGGAGCCTGTGGGGGTGGGTAAACTTACAACTAATGGATGCAGAAGGCACTGTATAGGGGAAGGGCATGCTTGTAGCTCTGGCTTGGGCAAGGCAAAGGCATTATATGTAACTAAAATGTTTATACCCCCATAATATTCTGAAATTGAAAAAAAATAAAAAGAAATTTTAAAGTTACTATAAAGAGATATTTTATAATAATGAAAGAGTAAATCCATCAGAATGATGTGACAATTATAAACACATGCACCTAACAACATATCCCCAAAATATGGTGAAGTAAAAATTGGTAGAACTAATGGGAGAAATAAACAAGTCAACAATAATACATGAAGACTTCGATCCATACCCTACTTTTAATAATTGTTAGAACAAGGCAGAAGATCAATAATAAAATAGAAGACTTAATACGATAAACTCACTAGACTAATAGATATCTACAGAACTCTCTACCCAGCAGTAGCTGAATGTACATTCTTCCCAAGGGCACATGGAACATTCTTCAAGACAGACTATATGTTAGATCATTAAATAAACCTTAATTAATTTAAAAGAATGGAAATAATACAAACTTCATTCTCTGATCACAATGGGATGAAATTAGAAAACCAAATAAAGTTTGGGAAACTTAAAAACTTGTGAATTAAAACAAATCACAATTCTAAATAACCAATGAATTAAAAAAGAAATCAAAGGAAAATTAGAAAGTACTTTAAGATGAATGAAAAGGAAGATACAACATACCAAAATATAATCGAGTTTAGCTAAAGTGGGGCTTAGAAATTTAAACCTGTAAAAGTCCATATTTAAAAAGAAGAAATCTTAAGTTAATAACATAAACTTCTGCCCTGTGACACAGAAAATGAAGAACAAATTAAATCTAAAGAAAGCAGACATTCTATAAAAAAGACATCTGCACTTGAACGTTTATAGCAGCACAATTCACAATTGCAAAGATGTGGAAACAACCCAAGTGCCCATCAATACATGAGTAGATTAATAAAATGTGGTATATGTATACCATAGAGTACTATTCAGCTATAAGAAACAATGGTCATATAGCACCTCTTGTATTTTCCTGAATAGAGCTGGAACCCATTCTCCTAACTGAAGTATCCCAAGAATAGAAAAATAAGCACCACATGTACTCACCAGCAAATTGGTTTCACTGATCAACACCTAAGTGCACATATAGGAATAACATTTATCTGGTGTCGGGCAGATGGGAGGGGCAAGGAGGGGATTGGGTACATACATACATGAGTGCGATGTGCACCGTCTGGGGGATGAACACGCTTGAAGCGCTGACTGGGGCACAGGGTAAGGGCAATATACATAACTTAAACATTTGTACCCCCATAATATGATGAAATAAAAAAAGAAAGCAGAATGATATAATGAAAACTAGAGAAAAAATTAATTACATAGAGAATCAAAAAACAGAGAAAGTTAATGAAACAAAAAACTGGATCTTATTAATAGAAAAAAAAATAGAAGAATATTACAGAAAATACATATATACACACACACAAAGATTTGAAGAGACAATTAAAGATGATATCAAATGACATGTAGCATATGAAAAGACATTCAACATCATTGTTAGGAAATTGCGAATTAAAACAATAATAAGATAATAATACACACCTTTAGAATAGCTAAAATTTAAAAAAAAAATTGAAAATCCAACTCATCAGTTCGATATAAATATGAACTCTCATCACTGTTAGTGAGAATGCAAAATGGTACATGGTACAGCCACTTTGGAAGACAGTATGGCAGTTTCTTATAAAGCTAAACACAATCATACCATACAATTCAGCAACTGTACTCTTAGGTATTTATCCAAATGATTTGAAAATTTACGTCTACCCAAAACCTGCACTGTGTTTTAGTAACTTTATTCATAATTTCCAACTGGAAGCAACCAAGATGTTATTTAATAAGTAAATAAACAAACTGTATGGTATATCCATACGATACAGTATTATTTATTGTTAAGAACTATAAAGCTACAAAAAGACATGGATGAATCTTAAATGCATATTATTAAGTAAAAGAGGCCAGTCTGAAAAACATACACATACTATGATTCCAATTATATGCAATTCTGAAGAAAAAACAAAACTATGGAGATGGTAAACAAATCAGTGGTTTCTAAGGACTTGGGTGGTGAGGAGACTGGGTGAAGCACAGAGAATTTTTTAGGGCAATGGAACTATACTGTATGATACCATAATGATGAATATCAGACATTAAGCATTTGTTAAAAACCATAGAACTTTATAGCACCAAAGGACTTTGCAACTTTATGTAAACCTTAGTGTATGCAAATTTTAAAAAAATTGTTTAGGAAGTTGGAGATCCCAGGATTGAATGCAGAATGTTACAAAAAAATGTAAGTGTTTTATAAATGTATAAAACTTCAATGAAGGGAGTGGAAATGAGGTGCTGACCTAAGTAACTTTTGAAACAATTGGAGTTTATAAGACTAAAGACAAAGGAACTGTATATAACCATTTTACTGTTGTTGATAAAGTTATTTTCCCCTGGGAATAGGAATTAACAGTTCTGAAATTACTACACATGTATTCCATAACTGAACAATTAAGTAAATAAATGGCAAATGGTGGAAGCCATGTTTCTCATTGTTGGGGGTTACAGTAAGCAAGGGAGTAGGCTAGAATGTCTCATGTGGTAATGGATTAGAGGTGGAGACATCAATATGAACTTATGTTCAATATAGATATGTGACTACATATACAAATATGTGTGAGAGTGGGGTGGCTGTGTGGGTATGTGAATGGGTTAACAAACATGCATATTTCTCTTTGCTCCATCAGTTGAGAGAGCCTAGAAGCAATGATACCCAGCAACAATGGGCATATCTAGTGCCTAGATCTTAGTTTCAAATACCATTCTCCAATAAAAAGAAGTACAGCCCCTTGGAAAATTCTCTGATTCTAAAACTGAGACAGAAATTTTATGGGGTGAGTCTATAGCATCTTGTAGGGACAGAAGGTAAGAAAATGCTAAAAATAAATAAATAGTTGCCTGTTATGAGAATCCAAGAGTGAAATGAAAGAGCTTCCAATGGCCAAAGCTGGAATAATTTGAGAAACAAAATAAGGGTAAGATAGTATTGGATAATAATCCAAAGTATAAAATCTATATCTGTGAGTCCATACTGATAAATAAACAGAATACACAAACTCTCCCATGTGAAAAATTTCCAAATAATTTATGTAGACACTCTACCCTTAAGGAGGTTAAACAATTTCCCGCTGTTCAAGTATGAGCTGCCCATAATGACTTTTTTTCCCCAAAGGATGCAATATGAAAAGGGAGGGATGAAAAGTTAATTTTACAGGGGATAAATCTGACAACACTTGCTCAAACGAGGTGATCAAGTTTAACATCAATAGGAATAAGTCATTTTAATAGTATGGACATTTGATATAATATGATGAGAATGACACTTGACCTCTGTCATCTTCCACAAAACATTAACCCTGTTTAATCATGAGATAAACAGCAGGCAAACCCCAATTGTGGGGCACTTTACAAAATCCCTGACCAGTACAAAGTCATCAAAAACAAGAAAAGTCTGAGAAATCATCACACCCAAGAGAAGCCTAAGGAAACATGATTTATAAATGTAATGTGATTTCCTGGATGGGATCCTGGAAAAGAAAAAGTGCCATTAAGGAAAATAGGAATAAAGTATAAACTTTTGTTAATAATAATGTATCAGTATTGGTTCATTAATGATAACAAATGTACCACCCTAATGGAAGATGTTAATGATAAGGGAAACTAGATATGGAGCATGCAGAAACTCTATCTACTATCTTCACAATAATTCTGTAATTCTACAACTTCAGAAATAAAATGTTTATTTAAAAATGTATTTATTTAAAATAAATGCTTATTCATAAGACCTTAATACAGTTTTCAGATTCCCACCAAGCTTAAATATTTATAAAGAATTAAAACAGTTGTAAAATCCGGCAATCCCACTTCCAGAATTCTCGGTAATTGGTAAAACAGGACTGATAGCTCCAAACAGAAAAGCCTCAGTCTTGAAACCTACTGTGATACAAAAGACACTACCTTGCTTTAAAAAAAAAAAAAAAAATGCTTATTTTTACCACCAGATCTGCCTCCCACCCTTATGCGCACCCTTAACCCTCCCTGTATCATAAATTCAAGTTCTGAGTAGAATAGGTAATTTATAGGCCCTCAGTATACTGACTGAGGCTGGAGGTGCTTCTTGAGAAACCCAGTGTTCTCTTAGCCATCACCCTCTGTCATCCCACATCTGCTCAGGCAATGCAGCCACCAGAAAACAAAACTGGAATATCAATAGATAGTTGCATTATGAGTAATGTATTTCTTTTGTTAAACGGTTTAAGTAGTGGAAGAGACATACAAGATCCTAAAAGAATATTGAAATCTGAAAACATTCTGATAATCTGTTCAGACTGTCAGAAATTCTGAACTTGCTAATGGCAAGTAACAAAACTGTCCTCGGTAAAAAGTCCATTCCAAACTGGAATTGAAGAATGAGCAATGTAAATTAATCTGCCCTTAATTCCAGATCTCTGACTGATATGTGAGTGCCCCAGGGAGGCTTCGAAGTCAGTTCATACCCCTGCCTGCTGTCAAACATTAAATATGGGTGAATTCTGCCAAAAAAGAAAAAAAAATAGAAAACACATCATTAAAATTTACAGCAATGGGAAATTAAAAATACCCTAAAGTCTTAGCATCAGATACAAGCAGAAGCTCAAGAAGAATGGAATGGAATGACAAATTAACTGTGGAAATAAAAGAGAGAGAGGATGAGGGTTATTATATAAGAAAGGATTATAAGGAAACTAAAGATGTACTAATAAAATTAAAATCAACATTTAAGGCAAATACAAAAGGTTGCAAATCATTAAGTCTCCTAAAATTGTAGGTCAAACTATGGGTGACAAGTTGAAACAATACTTACGGAGAATATTTAACTGAAAATGTTTGACACAAATGCTTTTAAAAAAAGCAATAACAATCAAAAGTATTGAACCAAACATGTAGAATGTAAATAGTCATTTATAAATGTTTGTCATAAAGACAATCCAGATGGAGTAAGATTCTGTTTAGGGCATTGCATGATTTACAACTTTTCACCATAAAATTGAATTTTCTAGTAGTTTGTTTCCCAGAAGCTGTCTTGTTGAATTTTACTCTAACTATAATGGCTTCATATTATTTATTGCCTATGAAATATAACTCCTTACTTCAAGGGTAATTTGTTGCAGTGTTTTTTTTCACATTTACCATCAGAATTTGTTTACTCAATGTAAACAAATACCATAGAAATCTGCATATATTTATAAAACTTGTAATCCTGACCCAATAAGTGTGACTTTTCTGATTTCATTATATTAATCCAATTTAAAGATGTGTAGAGTCTTTGTGTGTTAGCAAAGCCATCCATAAGCTTTCCCCATAGAATATACACTAGAAAAAAAAAGGGAGATTATAGCAAACTTTTTTTTTCAAAATTAAATATACGAAATTTAGTTTTTCTCATGAGACTGAAGATACAGAATTACATAATTGAATCAGTCATGTGAAAGAAAAGATGAAAACTCAGAATGAACAGGAAAACAAAGTAAATTTAAAAGAGAAGAAATTTCATGGACAATATTGAGCATGCAGATTCAAAATTTTTAAAAAGGTCCTTAATAAAATCTGAAAGCAAGTTACATTTAAGCCATATGTAAGGGATTATATTTCTTTATACAAAGAACATTTGTGTGACAGGGCTAACAATGTTTGAAACAACACACCAGAAATTATAAAGATGTACCCTACTAATTAAAAATATGAAATTAGCTTTTTTTAATTGTAAAGCTAATACATTAACAAAACAACACAGAAACTTAAAGAAAAAATTCTATTACCAAAATGTTTATTGTTAACCCTGTACTATCTGTATACGTAGATCTTCTTATATGCATATCCTAGCATACATTAACAGATTCACAAATTAGGTTAATATTTAACATACTTCTCTGGTTGTATTAACCTCAATTTTTAAATTAGCAATACATCGTGAACATGTTTCTATTTTAATAACTTGTAATTAGTACCATGGTGTTTAATGGTCTCACACTGTCAAATGACTGGGGTTTCTGCATTTTTGACACATTCAACAACACTATACTGTATGGGATGTAAAACTGTACACAATGATGAACTAACATGGTATAGAGTAATAATAGGTGTCAGGCCCAGCCTCTTGGCAGATTGTTGTCCTGGTTGTTTGGCTCCTTGCTTGGAAAACTCACAAATAGGGCCAGTAGAACGGAGTGACCACAAACAGGAAGTAATTCTACACAAAGAGCTTTTATTAAAAAAAGTTGCTATAATATACAAAGCGAGAGTATGTTCCACGTGGGAGATTTTGATTTAGTGCATGATGCTGTCTCCATAAACTTGACCGGCTGCCCAAATTCTATTTCTTTCATCTAGTGAGCAGCAATGTGAGAGGAAGATCCACACATCCTTCCAGGTTAAATCAAAAACAATCACCAAGTGTTCAAATTCTTCTATGAACTTCCCTGGGTTAGCCGAGAAGCTGCCCAGTTTTTCCTTACAAGTTTTGAGATCCCCCATTGAGCATGGAACATAACCCCTCAAAGGCTGTCCTGTGGGCCTGATACTTCCTGTAAAAAGGACATATGGAAGGTAGATTTGGACTTGGAAAAGAGGGGTAAAGAGGATAGGGTGGGCCATATTCTGGTGGGGTTTGAGGCTGCTCTGGGGCCGAGGCTACAGCCACAGTCCCTTTATTTTCAGTTGATTTCTTTTCTGAAATTTGAGGTTTGTCCGGAGCCAAAGAGACACCCAGATCTTTTTCTGTCTTCCTAATTTGACACTTCTCCACATAAGATTCACAATATTGGAGGTTATTCCAGGTACACAAAGACTTGAACATAGGGAATTTCTGACCACTTTCGCTCCATTCTACAAAAGAGATCTAATTGTAGGATAGCGTTCGAGTTAAGACTCCCGTTCTCAGGCCAGGATTCTCCACCTGGCAGTTGTTATTGGGGCAAGGCTGTGTTGAAGAAAAACACTACTTTTGTTTTGTGGAGGTTGTCAAGTCCAAGGGTCTTCCAGTTTAGCAGACATCCCAGGGGAGAACTGTTGGGGGGCACTGACATTTCCTGTCCCGCTGTCTCTATGGGAAGAGAATAGACTAGGAGTCCCCTGTCCCGCAGGTTTGGCTCAGAGCTTGCTTAGTTAGGCCGTGCCCTGAAACCTTTCCATGTTGAGGTGGGCAATGCCCAAAACCTCTCTTCGGACTGCCCAAGGGACCAGGACCAGGCGTTCCTGGTCCTGACGCACCAGCCACCACCCCTTCAGGTGTCTCTCCTGCTCCCCTGGCCCTGGAGACCCGGTGAAAACTCTCCCCCTCATGACCATGTGGCAAATGGCGGGGGTCGTCTCGCCTCAGTTCTCTAAGTCTGAAACCGCATGGGATATCATGGACCATAGTCCTAGAAAACTAAGTTTTAGTTAGAAAAAGAAAGATAGGATTACAGGGGCGAGGGAAGGCACTTATGTTACAGCAGGGGTCCCGCTATGGTCAGGAAGTTTGCCAGTCGGGTTATCCCCTCAACTGCTCCACTGCCTTCCTCAGCCTGAGGAAAAAACGCTCTCCACAGGCAGCAGGCCGCCCACTGACCGAAGGCGAGGGGAGTCCCATAAGACCCGGGCTGGCACGTGGCAGGATTGGATTTCCAAAATGCCCTTTCCTGAGTCCTAATGTCATAACAAAAATGACAGGAACTCCAGGATTTGCACCACACGCACGCTACTCACCACTTCTCACCAGACTCAGGAAAGCAGGAAGACATAAAGACGACGTGACAAGGCAACCTCAAGAAAACACACCTACTCCCTTTGTCACCTTACCTTAAATAGAGAGAGGCTCTCAGGTTTCGGCACCAAATATCAGGACCGGCCTCTTGGTGGATTGTTGTTCTGGTTCTTTGGCTCCTTGCTTGGAAAATTCACAAGCAGGGCCCGGACAACGGTGACCGCAGGCAGGAAGCAATTCCACAAACAGCTTTTATCAGAGAAAAGAAGGGAGCTACACAAAGCGAGAGTACACGCCAGAGAAGAACGAATCAGTCTCCAGGAGGGAAGAAAGGCGTTGAGGACTCACAGGTGCTTTCCTTTTATTGGCCTGGTCTGGGCCGGGCTTACAGGAGCTGTGGGGTGTTACCAGATGATTGGCGCACATGATTGACAGGTGTTCTTATAATGAAGTTGCAGCTCCACAGGTGTGTGGGCCTCAAAACCTCAAGTTCCTGCTCTTTGCAGTTGTTAGCTGTGTTTTCCTGCAGTCCCTTCCCTGGCTTCTCTGCCCCTACGAACTGCCCTCCTGGCCTCTATCTGCCACCTGAAGATTTGGTCCCTGCCTAACATGGGTAAATTATGTGTGTATTGTGGAATGTAGGATTAAGATACTGAATAATAAAGAAAAATAGGTTTCAACCAAATAGGTGTCAATCTGCTATAAAATTGAACAATACTAAAAAGGTTAAAAGTCTGATTTATTTTAATCTTGGGTATAATTTTTCTCTATTTCTATGTAAATATGCCATTTTTTCATGAATTTTCTTCTTGTTTAAGTTAAATTTTGATATAATTTTATTTATGTGAATATACTCTAGTACATCCGTTTTGGGTTAGGTATGTATTTGTGCAATGTGGCAATAATTAACCATAATCTTAACTTAGTTTCACGAAATAATGAATTAGACTTTAATATAGAAAATATTAATGGCAACTTAAATATAGTAATGTGACTTAACCACGCAAAATAATTTGTATTTCTTAGATTTAGTAAAAATAATAATTTAAAGTGTTTGGTTGCAATTATTTAAAAAATTTATTCCTGGGAAGCATTTTATTTTGAGGTAATTAAAATAATTTTTTAAGAATAACTGATTAGGCACTATTTTATCTTCCTTCTTGAGAAATGCAGGGACCAGTTTGTAATCTACTTCTGAGAATTAGAGCCAGGAGTGAAGTGACAGTAAAGTGATTCTAAAATTCTTCAGTACTTTAGTTTTGAAATTAAATATATTAAACTTGCCATTTTTATACTTCATTAAGCTGTTTGGAGAATAATTATAATGCATTTTTAAATTAGATTACTAGGTTCATATCAGTTTTTGATTGTGGAATTCAGACAGAATTAATGATAAATTTTCAGCTCTAATCCCAAGAACTTACAATTTCATCTATAAAAATCAGTAACAAGTTAGCAAGAAACAAAGAATGTGGCTAAATAGTTTAGAGACAAATTTTAAGATACCTTTTTTTTTCATTTGGATAACTTGAGTCAATATATGAATCTGGTTTCTATATGCTACAGAGGTAGTCTATTAATAAAACAATCCTTCTGTTTTAAAAATTAATAAATAGTGATAGGCATATATTAGCACAAAAATTTTCCATAGTTTGTATTTATTTTAAATGAAAATTTCATCTCTGAAATAAATTAAATTTTCAATAATCCACATGGGAGTTTGATGTGTCTTAAACTCAGAATTACAAATGCTTGTCACAACAATAAAGTGAAAGCACTTAAGTATTTTGTAATTAAGTAAAGGTTTGTTTATAAAACTCTTAGGTAAATATGCCATATTAAGAATTCACAATAATGCTGCATATTTCAAAAAAGCCTCTAATTTATAAAATAATTAAAACTTGGAAATTTATAAATATTGTAGAAATTACCAATATTAATTAAGAACTGTGATTTTACCTACAGTTCAAGATTTATAAAGTTTTACCCAAAACAAAAGTAAACTTTTTTTTTTTTAGTGTGTATATTTGTAAACTATTAGTTAAAAAGTAAAATCTTCAAAATTGTTTGAGATATGAGTACTCCCAAGCACACAAAGACAGTTACATTAATACCACAGTTACATTAATGAATTTTTATTCCTAGGTCTTATATTGCCTATTTAAATAATTAAAGGCACATAATGTTATTCTTCAATGTTTTATCATTGAATTAATATATTACTAGGAATGCCAAGAAATTTTAGTTAAATTTCAAAATTTAGTAAACAATAATTGAAATAAGAAGGTGAGGACAATCACAGAGTTGTCTTAAAGTTTATTTTATTTAATTGGTATGTCTCCTTATATGTATTTGAACATATTTAAAAAACAAAACCAAATGTTGAAGGGGAGACCTGTTGTTTCATGTTTAGACCACAGCCCCATTTATGACAATAACAATCATTAAGTATAATATATACATATTCTAAAGAGAATGCCAAGAAGGTATAGAACTACTATGCTGTGTGCAACCATCTGGGTATATCTAACGTACATAACGATAAAAAAAGGAAGATACACTGATTCCATGTTTATAAGTGTTAAAAATAGGTAAAAGTAAACTGTTATTTAAAAGTAAAAAATTGTAATAAAAAGTTGTGAAAAGTAAAAGAAAACAAATGATCATGAAAAGGACAATGGTTCCTTTTGTGGGGAGGGAGGCATCGCAATTGGTAAGATTGTGATAGTAATTTCTTGACCCAGTTAATGGTTTTACGGGTTTCACTTTGTATCTGTGAAACTGTGCAATTATGTTTATATATTTTTATATGTATATTGTTTATACGATATAAAGAATATGAAATTAAAAAATAACTATTAATGTAGCCATTTATTTTTATACTTTATTGAGTTTATAAGTTTATTTATAGTATTATACATATTTAACATATTTAACATATTATACATATTTAACATATTATACATATTTAACTCTGCATTCCTGAAGAATATGCATTTGGTAAACCATAAACAGAAAAAATGGCTTGGGCTTCACAGTGTATAGTTCTAACAGATCAACACCTAAAAAATAGGTTCTAATTCTATAAGTTACTCCAGTTGAAGACCACTTCCCAGGTATACTAAACACTGAGCACTCATGGCTAATGGCCTACCTTCCACTAAACTGGACACTTCTGTTCCATTAGATAACTTATAAAGTATAACAAAATGAAGTAAGTTTGTTCATAAAGAAACAGTTTTTAAAAAATGTACTCATTAATACAGTTATATAGTTCATTATTATGTAATAACTAAAATGTGCCTATGAAACAAAGGAAGGTTTTCTATTAAAGTTCAATGAAATGCTTTAATAAAGGTATGTTATCTTATAGAATTTTAGAAAATGATTAAGAAAAACATCTGTAAAAATCTAGATGATTCTTCTATTCAGATAGTTTTGCAAATGACTTTATTTTAAAATATTGATTATTAATTCAGTAACATATCAGGGGTTTTACTAGGCTCCCATACACTAAATCAATCATAAAAAATAAACAGTGTATTCTTCTTTCTTTAGCTTTTACTCAATGAGCTCTTTCTTTCATTTTGCTCTCAAATTTCTTTGAGAATATGCTTTTTATTGAATGCACAGTAATATACTGAATGAATACACTATACTGTGTAATTTCTCCATTTTCTGATATTTAAGCCTCTAGCCTCTGAATTTTCTCTGTGTTTTCTTCATCTCTCAGAATGAAGTGTCTCTTGGATTTTGGGGCAGTACATGCCCTCTTCTTGTTATCTTCTTTACATATTCCAGCTATAAGAAGAAAGTGATAAACAGGCTCTGAATTAAATGTACAGATTACTGAGAGAAATAATATACACAGTCCTGCTCACTCAGGCATTAATCAGGAAATATCTATAATTGCCTACAATTGCTAAGCACTTTTGTAGAAAATGGCCCCCCAAAAATATATCAACCTTAAAAATGGTGGCTAACTTCTTATCTCTGTGAACTGAGTCCAGAGACTTAACAAAATTGTGCTTAACACAGAACTAAAATATGCAAACATGTTCCCTCTTTTTACTTATGTTGAATAACTCCTAAAATTATCTACAGATTTCCCCATATGTTCCTTTCTACATTTCATTATTTTTGTTCTTGTTTTATCTATTCTTTAATTGACATTGTTTTGGCATGTAATGCCAGTTATAAACATAAGAATATTTTTCCAATACTTAACCAATTATCTCTGTACCAGCTATGAAATAACCCAACTTTCCTAACAAATATGAACTGACGTATTTATCATCCTTGGGTCTGTTTTTAGGTTTTCTATTCTGCTTTTTTCTCTGCCTGACTGTATTATGATATCCTAATTAATTTAGTATGTTAAAATACCAAGAATCCATGATTATTACAGAAAATAATTAGGATTATATTTTAGGTGCCAAAAATAATTGTCATTGTAATTTTATTATAATATCATTACTATAACAAATTGATTTGAAAGTATTGTTATTTTTGTGATATGCGATCATCACATAAGTATACTTAATGTTTTTACTTCATTCCATTCTTCTCTATACCAGAGTAAAATTTAAATTTTTTCTTCTTTGGTTCCTATCCATACCATGCTGATATCTTTGTATATTAAAATTATTATAATACACTTATTTTTATTAAAGAAACATAGAAAACTCTTGATATCTAAGGATTTATTTGTATAATGCCTTCTAATTAAACTTTCTCCTTAAATTTCATTCTTTCTCAATTAGAGCACAAAATAGGTAATCATATTAGTGTAGCTTCTTTACCATCCTCATTTCCATATCTCTTAATTGTTTTTACACTATAGTATTTACTGGAATTTCAAAAACAGTATAATATTGTTGAAAACATACATAATTTTCTTGTTTTAGGTATCAACAGAAATACCTCTACTGAATCCAATCTACTAATAGAGGGTGCTTTGAGAAATATGCTGTGAAAATTTCTAAAGTCATGTCTGAGCTCAACAAAAACTAATATAGCAGTTAGTTAACAATGTGTTTCACCTGCATGGAGGTAAAGAAGAAGTAAGTGACATTTTCCATCCCTGTTTTAATGAAATGTTCCATATATTTTATGCTTTTGGAATGTATGCTAAAATAGATTTTGATAGGAAAACATATAAAAGCTCTTTATGTTCAAGAAACCACATCACAGCTTTAACATTACCCTTTGCACATTAGTAGACAAAGGTGATGATTTCAGAGCAAATCTCTGACCTAATGACCCACCTCATCCAAGCTCATGAGTCTCTGCACTTAAAATACCCAGTGGAAATAAGAAGCATTATTCATGTTTGGATTTTAATTCTGAACATTCTGGCCACCAAGGAGGAAATGGTATACAGTCATGTATTGCTTAACAAGGATACGTTCTGAGAAATGCATCATTAGGTAATGTCATCATTGCACAAACATCATAGAGTAGACTTACGCAAACCCAGATGTTATAGCCTGCTACACACCTAGGCTATAAGGTATAGTCTATTGCTTCTAGGCTGCAACACTGTACAGCATTTTATTGCACAGAATACTGTAGCCAACTGTAACACAATGGTAAATATTTGTGTATCTAAACATATCTAAACATAGAAAAGGTACAGGAAAAATATGGTATAAAAGATAAAAAGTGGTAAACCTGTATAGGGCACTTACCATGAATGGAGTTTGCAAGACCAGAGGTTGCTCTGGGTAAGTCAGTAAGTGAAGGATGAGTGAATGTGACTGTCCTAGGTGAAGGCCTGGGACATTAGTATACACTACCCTAGACTTTATAAACAATATTCACTTAGGCTATAATAAATTTATAATTTTTTTTCTTTTTTCAGTGATATATTAATGTTAGCTTATTGTAACTTTTTTATTTTATAAACATTTTAATTTTTTAACTTTTTGACTCTTTCATAATAATGCTTAATGCACACATTGTACAGCTATATATTAATAAAATATTTTCTTTCTTTATAACCTTATTCTATAAGCTTCCATCTGTTTATTTATTTGTTTACTTTTTAAACTTTTATTAAGTACTAAGAAACACATACATTAGTCTATGCCTACATAGGATCAGGGTCATCAAGGAGATAGGAATTTTTCAGCTCCATTATATCTTAGGGGACCACCATCATATATGCATTCCATAGTAGACCTAGATAACATTATGTGGCACATGACTATGTAATACCTAGGGTGATTTAAGGTCAGGGAAGAGTGTTGGTGTATCTTAACAAATAATATATAAATGTAGGAACTTCTGTTATCATCTCAGCAAATAAGTGAGAGAAAAAGATATAATTATCTATTGTGTAACAAACTGCCCTTAAACTTAGTGGATTAATATACCACTTATTTTATTGTCTATCAGAGTCCTGTTGGTTGACAGGGTTAGGTTAGCAGTTCTTTTGGTGGCCTTACTGGCGTCTTTCATGCAGTTGTATGAAGGCTTCAGCTGGTGCTGGAGTTATCTTAAGTCTCAACTGAGATGCTGGAATGAGTGGGTCTCTCTTCCTAGTCACATAATTATGGTACCTCTCCTTTCCATACAGCCTTTGCATGGGTCTTTGCACAAGGTCTCTCCAGTAGCGTAGCTAGACTTTGTATGTGAAGAGTTAGAGTTTCCAAAAGCAAGAGTTCCAAGGGAAATAAAACAGAAGCTGCCAGTCCTCTTAAAGGCAAGGGCTGCGTTATGACAGTTCCACCATATTCTATTGGCTATTGCAAGCCACAGGTCATCTTGGAGACTGGCTGCTACAGTTCACCTTCTGGTCCCCAAAGGTTCATAATCCTCTTACATAAGAAATACTCAGACCCAAGAACCCCACAAGCTTCATCTGACTGTGGCATCAGGTTCAGTCATGAGGGTTAGAATATCATTATTTATTCACTTTTTAAAATTCTATTAATGTTATTTTCAATTGACAAATAATGATCATGTATATTTATGGGGTATAATGTGATGCTTTATATATACAATGCAGAATGTTTCAATCAAGCTAATTAACATATCCATTACCTTATTATTTTTGTGGTGAGACATTTCAAATTTACTCTTTCAGTTATTTTGAAAAATATAATACATTATTTACTATAGTCACCATATTGAACAATAGATTTCGAAACTTATTCTTCCTTTCTGACTGAAACTTTGTACCCTTTGACCAACAACTCCTCATTCTTTCCTTCCCCCCACATGCAGCCTCCGATAACTATAACTCTACTCTTTACTTCTTTTTTTATTATTATTTCAATAGATTCAGGGAGTATAAATGGAGTTTTGTTATATAGATGTATTATATAGTGGTGAAGTCTAGGCTTTTGGTGTACCCGTCATTCTACTAGTGTGTATTGTACTCAATAGGTAATTTTTCATCCCTCACTCTCCTCCCATCCTCCCTCCTTATGAGTCCTCTAATGTCCATTATACCACTCAGTCTGACCATGCATACCCATAGCTTAGCTCCCACTTATAAGTGAGAACATTCAGCATTTATTTTTTTCTGTTCCTGAGTTACTTCCCTTAGGATAATGGCCTCCAGCTTCATCTAAGTTGCTACAAAAGACATTTCCTTCTCTCTGACTGAGTAGTACTCCATGAGAGATACATATATATATATATATATATATATATATATATATATATATATATATATCACATTTTCTTTATCTACTCATCAGTTTGTGGGCATTTAGGTTGATTTCATATCTCTGCAATTGTGAATTTTTTTGTGATAAACACATGACTGCATATGTCTTTTTGATATAATGACTTCTTTTCTTTTGGGTAGATAGCCAGTAGTGGGATCGGTGGATTAAATGGTAGATCTACTTTTAGTTCTCTGAGAAATATCCGTACTGTTTTCCATAGAAGGTCTACTAATTCACTTTCCCATTAACAGTTTATCAATATTTTTTTCACTATATCTGTGCCAACATCTATTGTTTATTGACCTTTTTAATAATGGCTATTTTGACATGGTGAGGTGGTATCTCCTTGTGGCTTTAGTTTGCAAGTACCTGATGATTAGTGATGTTGAGCATTTTTTCATATTTTTGTTGGCCATTTGTATATCTTCTTTTGAAAAATATCTGTTCATGTTGTTTGCCTACTTTTTAATGGGGTTATTTGTTTTTTTTTCTTGATGATTTCTTTGCTACTGTCTACCTTTACTGGTTCAACATTTTTAGGTTCCAGCCGTAAGTGAGATCATGTAGTATTTCTCTTTATGTGCCTAGCTTATTTCATTTTGCATAATGTTTTCAAGGTTCATCCACATTATCACAAATGATAGAAGTTTCTTACTGTTTAAGACTGAATAGTATTCTGTCTTTCTTTATTCATTTATTTGTTGATGGACATTTAGTTTGATTCCATATCTTGGAACTGTGAATAATGCTACAATGAAAAGGGGAGTACATATATGTCTTCAATATAGTGATTTCATATCCTTTGGCTATATACCCAGAAGTGGGATTGCTGGATCATATGGTAGTTCTATTTTTAGCTTTTTGAGAAACCTCCATACGATTTTCCATATAGCTGTACTAATTTATGTTCTCACCAACAGTAGCACATCTTCATTTAAGGGAGGTTAAGGTGTAGATGACATTTCCTAGGTAGACAGATCTCCTCTTGACCTGAAGACCTATGAACTAAAATTATAAGTTATCTGTCCTACATACACACAACATAAAACTGTGAAACAAGTACAGGAGAACTGAAAAACAGTAACGACAACAACAACAAAGAGCAAGATGTCAAAATAGGAGGCATATAGCAGTACCTGGTCCACAGCAATGCTAAAATCTAGCCAGGGTGACAATTACTATTGATCCATTGATTAGGCTTCAGGTTTGCTCCCTGGTTCTCCTCAACAAAGCTTTGCCTACTGGGCTCTTAACTCTTTCATTTTCCATGAAAAAAAATATGGTCCATTTTTTACTTATAATTAGTTTTCCTAGGCTGGTTCCTGCCTGTAAGAAGCTATAGTCTCAAACATTTTTCTGCATCTTGAACTTTGTACCCTTGTTGTATACCTTTCTTTCAAAATTCCCATTAGATAGAAGTAATATCTACAAATCTCTTTGAGACAGGTCTCCCTCTCTCTACCTTGGGTGAAGGGTCAAGATGCTAAGGGATAACACTCTAAAGACTTTTAGAAGCTGTCTTATCTAGACGAGAGAGTCTAAAAGCATGCCTGTAAAATCCTTAGAAAAATTTGTCTATCTAAGAGGATTTATGAGGCACCATCCCAAATCTTTCTGGGGTCTCACAAAAAAGCACTGCAGCCACACCTTTGGGAAATCAACTCTGAGGCCATATTTTTCTGGCAGAGACATGAATTTGATCTTTGGCTTCAGGCTATTTCTTAGTTTGAGATCTGTGTGAGAAAGTTTTATTCTCAAACCCAGCAGGTGCTTACGTGGAAATGCATTTTCTAGATTCTATTGAAAACTGAGGTGTTTCTTATTATTTTATTTCCCTACATCAGATGATAGGTAGGTGATAGAAGATAGGACAGTAGATAGAGGGATAAATAGATGCCTCATAGAAACCAGTTCACACTTTGAAAATTCTGCCTGGATCTTTCCTTACCCAAATCCTCAATTCCATTAGGTATATTTTTCATTTTCCACATTATCATA
>RJWJ010005118.1:0-70554 GCA_004363605.1 Indri indri | reverse complement strand
GCTAGACTGTCTTGTGAGGGACTTATCCCGGTGCACTTACTGACCCGGCTGGCGCCGCCGTCTCACGCTCCACTCTCTATTGTCTGTCCGCGCTTTCCAGGTTTTGCATTCCAATCTCCCGTTCGCCTTATTCTTTTTCCAGATTTGTGTGTCCCCCGCTGAATCTCCACCGATTCACCTCGCTGTTTTTGCAGGAGAGCCCCCCACAATTATTAATTCATCTTCCTAAGCCTCCTCTTCAGCTAGAGAATATTAATAGTACATTTGGATGGCCTTGTTCAACATCAGCTGGGAATGTGCATGTAGATGACTCAAATTTGTCCATGTGCATGTGCACACATGACTGCAACAGCCCAGATGTTTGTCAATGTCTGGATGTTGGAGAGTTAGATATTTATTCCAGTCTTCACAGTCTGATCTTGTTTGTGCTCTTCCTTTTTCTGAAAGCCATTTTTATTCTAAGTGTTCTTTTGACAAACCTTGAAAAAAATCACCAACAGGGCCAATACGGTGGAGTAAGCCCAAGCAGGAAGCAGTTTCACAAGAGCAGCTACTTATTGTAGAACAAAAACAGGTCTGTCTCTGCTAGCGCAGAGAGACAGACCTACTGACTCCTGATTAATGATTGAATCTCCTTGCTCACTGATTTGTCTAAACCTATTTTTGACTCAATCTATGAGTCACTCAAAATGCTCTGCAAAACTTAGGAAATCTGAGATTTGTTTGAAATCTGACCAGATTTGAACACACTTATCATTCTCAAAAGCTTTAAGACAATAGTTCTCAAATGTGCTCATGCTTTTAGAATAACTTCAGAAGCTCTTAAAAAACATGCTGATGCCCAGATGCCATACCCATAGAGAATGATTTAATATGTCTTCAATCATGCTTGCATATCAGCACTTTAAAAACGTTCCCTTACAGTTTTTTTGTGCAACAAAGGATTGGCACCACTGCCTTAGACGATCCAGGTTCGTGGATTTATTCTTGTATTAACTTGCGACAAACTTGTTTAATCTTAAAGAGCCCCTGATAACATGACCCAAGGGGCTGACAGTTTTGCAGAAGGCTGGATGCTTGTCCAGACATCTTGAATCTTTGCATGTCATATGGATGCAGCCTTATGTTATCATCCAACAAGGAGGATTAGTTGGAAAAAATATGAACATATTTATCTCTATCAGAGTGGGAGGAATTACACAATTGCTGGAGTTTATCTTTGACTCTAAAGAATAGGTCACACAGTTTTAAGCCAGCCTTCAAGCAGAGATAGAAACATCAGACAAACTGCTTATCTGACATATCCATGATAATTTAACATACCGTGCCTTTCTTCACTCTGTTGTTCGTTTGCACTGTCAAGCATGAGAAGTGAACAAAGATAGGCACACTGTTAGCATTTAAATATTACAATGCCTCCCTGTCTTTATCATCTATTTTCTTTCCATCCGTCTCTTTTCCTTTTTTCTCCATCCAGTCTCTTTTTATAGCTTTCCCTCCTTCATCTTAAGGAGCTTTTGATGATAAGGGTTATTTTTTATTGCAAGCAAGTGACACTGTGATGAATTCTTCCATAAGATGTATGTGGTATACATTGCCTTCCTTAAATGATTAATTAAAATTGATCATAAAAGAATGCTAATTTACTGAGACCTCTCCATTACTTTTGAATCCTCTGTTATGAGGGGAATTCACAAAGATGTGTGGCAGCAATGGTGTTAGTCTCTTAGCAAGGAGTCCTTTGAGCATGGACAGCTAGAAGCTTCTCTAATGTTTGATGCTTTTAAAGGAGGCAGCAGAATGTCCTTTGGGAACTCCCTGCCAGATTTCATAGGATTTGGGTTTTTTTCTATTGGGAAATATGGCAAATGTATCTAAGGGAATTGAGTAGACATAAAAATGTATCATTCTGATTGTGTCCATATGGATGAAAGATTTATTTTAGCTCTTTGAACATTTAAATGTGTACTTTTGGCATTATTTTACAATTATAAAACACTTTATGAAATGGTATTGTCTTATAATGGATCCCAAGAGGCAAGAGAAGAACTGCTGAGAGCAGGATTTCAGGCCCTGCAGACCTCATCTACCTGTCACCAAACCTCCTGTTCTAACCAATTGACTGGAATCTAGCTATTGACATCATTTAGGAATAAAAAACATGAAGTGATTGATATAAAAAAGATAAAAGAGAAAAAGAAAAAAAAGTAAATATAAAGAAATGTAAATCACTGAGAGCAAGGATGAAATCCAGGTGAATTTCATCCTCATGTCAGGTATTTTAAACATAAATAGAGAAGTGGTGAGGGTGATCCTGGTATTATTAATTTATACAGAAGAGGGAAGGCTAGCATCTTTATGACATATTGTCTGTGTCTCCTTGGTTATACAACAAGTTCTAATAAATTCAAGGCAGTGGGGGGAGTCAGATTTACTGATTATTAGGTAATTTAATCAAAATGAAGGATCTGGTTTTCTCATTCAAATATATCCCGAAAATCTGACACAGAGACCGAATAATCAAGGACTCTGCTGTTTTGGCTACATCAGCATCATAATCATCATCAAACATTAACTGATGTTTGGGCAAGGTGGTAATCACTGATGCTGTGAATGGTAATGAAAAGGTATTGGATATATCAAAGTAACAGTGTGAATAGGAGGTTGAAATTTTATTCTCCAACAAGGAAGAAATAAATATTCGAAATAGTAAACAGAAACATGTTGCAAGGTCACAAGAATTCTATGCAGTGTCACTGGGTTTGCAGAAAAAGCCGGGACATATTTGGATCACAATTAATCTACTGAATAAGCCCCCAAATGGAACTATCTCTACCTGCCACTCCCCACACCCCTCTTAGTTCACATTTTACAAATGAAGAAGGCATGCTACACATTTGTAAGTATACAAGATCACAGAAAAGTATTTTAATTTTCACATACTTGTGATTTTAAGAAAGAAAGGGCTTATACCTTCTCTGAAGCAAAAGAAGGAATTGAGGATAAGCATTTGGATTACTTTCTGACTTGAATGCCTGGGATGGTCAAAGTTTTTACAAGTGTAAATGTGAATAGCCCTGGAAACAGAAGTACAAACCTATTGTTCAATAGCTAATATTTATTGAATACTTACTATGTGCAAGGTGCTATGCGAAGCACTTTGCGTGAGTTAACTCATTTAATCCTCATTACAATCCTGTGTAGCATGTACTCTTATTACCACAATTTTACAAAACAAATTAAGCCAGAGGCATTAAGTAGACCAAGGTTACATAGCTGATAAATTACACAGCTGGTATTTGAACCTAAGAATTCTGGATACAGGGTCTGTGCACAAAACTGTCACACTACGGTGCCTTGATACATTAGAGTGATTTTTTTTTTTTATCTTTCTTGCCTCTAGCCAGGATGCTACCACAGTCTTACAAAGTTCATTACCCTTTATTATGTGCTTTTCAGATTATAAAAAGTTCAATGTGTATGGTGATAAGCTGAGCCTATGTTGAAAAATTATAAGAGATAATCATCAACCACCAGAGGGCACATTTGTATATGGTCCTGGAAGCCTCTGAAGGGTGGGGACATAGCGTAGGCAGAGGGGATCTAAGAGTACACTGCCTACCTGAATTTCCCTGGGCTTCAGTACCATCTTGGACTACAGTGGAGTGCCAACTAAACTGCAAGTTTCACAAATCAATGATACAAATTTTCTGAGAAAAAGAAATTTAATGTATATCTATAGGAAAGTCTATTTTTGCCTTCTCTGAGGCAGCAGGGCTATAAGGCTATATAGGGAATCGGTACAATTAACAGAATGGTATGGACTGAATAAATAGAGCTAAGTCTTGCTTCTGACATGTTTATTCACTATATCAGCATGGCGATTTCCTCCTGGCTATGATCTGATGTAAGGGGCCTGGGTAGGGGCTCTCAGGCTAAGGACCGTCATGAAAAAGCCCTTTGTATTATACTAGACGGTGATGCTAAGGGGCTAATAACTGGTTTACATATCTCCAATATAAATAGGCAATGGTTGACTGGGAAAGTGCTATGGTTTGGATGTGGTTTGTTTGGCCCCAAGTCTCATGGTGAAATTTGATCCCCAGTGTTGGAGGTGGGCCTAGTGGGAGGTATTTGGGTCTTGGGGGAGGATCCCTCACGAATGGCTTGGTGCTGTCCTCAAGATAATGAGTGAGTTCTCACTCTGTTAGTTCTCATGAAAGTTCCCCAGAGAATTGATTGCTAATGAGAGCCTGGCACGTTCCGCCTCCCTCTTGCTTCTTCTCTCATTATGTGACCTGCACACACTGGCTCCCCTTCGCCTTCTGCCATGAGTAGAAGCTTCCTGAAGCCCTCACCAGAAGCAGATGCTGGTGCATTGATTCTTGTGCAGTCTACAGAACCGTGAACCAGATAATCCTCTTTTCTTTATGAATTACCCAGCTTTAGGTATTCCAGTATAATAGCACAGACTAAGACAGAAAGTCACCGTAATTTTAGTCCAGATTAACATCATCTAAACCTTCCAGAGAGGAGATGTTACAATTTCCTTTCTCTCATAAGTTTCAGAAGTCAAAAAAAAATACTACTTCTAGTGTTCAGCCAATGACTCCTTTTATAACAAAATATTTTGTAATGCTCCCTTTCCATCCTAAGATATAATTTTAGGCACTATACCTTATTCATAGTATAAAGATCAATATAATAGCAGTGCTAGTATCACAGGTGTTGGCATATGTCCAAACTCATCAAATTATACCCATTAAATATGTGCAGTCCTTTGTGTATCAATTATACCTCAATAAAACTGTTAAAAATCAATAGTGTCTGACTTTATTATAAAAGAAAAATAAGTGAAATAAATTTAAATAAAATAATAAACAGTTCAGTGTGTAAATACTCAGTCATGACCACAAAATGAAGTTGTAAGATATTTGCACCTATGGATAGAATTCCAGAAATATGACTGCTCCAAATCCAGATTGACACAGGTGTATTGAATTGGTTGTACAGAGTGACTCAACCCCCCTCAAGTGACATTGCTGTCAGGGACATGATTTTACAAAATTGTAAACACATCTTGGTTAAAGTCCAGAAAAAGCAAAGTGAAATCTTCCCACAATTTGCTTAATACTAGCATTCCCAGGAAAATTATCTTAGTGAAAACTACACAAAAATACAATGTGCTTATCCAGGCTCGGATTATAAACATTTTTTTTTGCATCTATGCAAGTGACAAGAAGGACATTTAAAAGTCATGTAGAAAGTGGAACAATTCTTGGTGGGTAGGACTGCTCTGCACAATGCAAAACATTTAGCATCTTTAGACCTCTCTCATGAAAAGAAAGTGGTACCCTCCCTCATTATGATAACCCCAAATACCCCCATGCTTTTTGAAAATTCCCCCTACAGGCTGGCGTCACCACAATGAGAACCATTGGTTTGGCTCAAACTTGCTTCAGTAGAATTTCTTTTTTTCTCTTTTCTTTAGTGGAAATAGTATAGTTATTCATCTACACTCATACTAATGACTGCAGACTCAACTTGCTGTACATGAAGGTTATTGTTAAGCTCCTCTTTAACCTTATGAAATGCTAGGGAAGACATTAAATAAAAATCTCTCTGTAAAACTGAACTTGCTTAAAGTATGATTCACCCACGGAAACAATGAAGGTCAGCTCTTAAAAAGAAAGTGTTCTTCAGCCAATGTAAATTACAGAAGGGAAAAAAGAAAAAAGAATAAAATAATAACCATAGAGACCATCATAGTCATTTTGAAGGGTAAAGAAATCCAAACTATGGATTTTATACAGAACACAAGCACAAATGCAAAGCAGTTTTTCAGAGGGTCAGTCGCTCTTACACAAGATTATACAGTCAAGTCCAATTAGCGTGAATCTGGCAACAAAAATCAATGTTACGTATGTCCTATCAGAATGACCCACACATAAATCTTTTAACTGCCAGACATACTAATAAATCAACCAAGTACTAATGTTATCTGACTCTTTCACAGATAAGGATGCCACATTTTTTTATGGCATCCATAGCTTATTTTAGACAGGAATAAATTCCTAGAGGAATAGAGGATAAGAAAAAGAAGATAAAGCATGTGCTATTAAATACATTGAGATTTCTTTTTTCTGTAATATTTGAAAAAGGGTAAACTTAGCAACCTCCTGTTTTGTCAAAGCAGTTATAAAACTAACTTTACCCGTGAAAACAAAATAAAGAAAAAATATGGAATATCAGGAAGTCCTGATATGCTTCAATGATTTCATTGATAAAATAATGTGACGATGCCCAAGTGGATAAAAACTCTATTAGACACAAACAGGACAGATTTTCATGATTTTTAATTTTTTTGGTAAGCATTGCTAATATTAAGAAAACTCAGATCAGGTTAAGATTTTTGAACCCCCTCAATATGTCATATATAGTGATCATGTATATTTATCCTATTTAATGTGGTATGTTCTCAAACTCAGAAAACTAATATTTTTAGATTCATCACATTTGCAAGAATTCAAAAAAGTGAGCCTCTTGCACAACAAGGTAAATATACTTAACAGTACTCAACTGCTCAAAAACAATCACACTGAGTGATTAAGATTAAAAAAAGTGACCCCCTGTTGTCAAAATCCCGTACCTCTGAATAACCATCCTAGCCCCGTGTGGTACGTTATGAACACTCTGGTACACTGCCTATTGAAAGTAAATGCCATGAGTTCAGGGTCATGATGATCGCTTTTTGTTCACAGATATATCCACAGTCTAGAATGTGCCTTTCATAACAGGAGTTCATAATACTTGTTGAATAAATGTTGAATTTATTATTAAACGTCAGTTACTCTCATGAGTTCGTGTCTTTAAATTCATAATACAATGCATACACTCAATAATAAAATGTACTTATTGTTGAGATGAAGTAAGAAGTACTTTATAAACTCTAGCCATTATGAATTATTATTGCTACATGTTATTTTGATACATCATTCACCTTTTAAAATAAACTCACATATATTAATCAATAAATGAACAAATGCCAAAAGAGTTCTTCAGTTCTCAGTAACACATTTCCCAAAACACTCTTTGTTTTTATTTTCATAATGGCTGGTGTTCCCGATTTCGCTGGTCACTCCTTCTCTGTCTCCTTTGCTAGTTCCACCTTTTTCTCTAGAGCTTGGTCTTGCACCCTTTCCTCTTCTCTCTTTTCACTCTCCCCATCAGTGATACTGCTTATTACCATCACCATCACTTCATATATCGTCTACAGGCAGAGGACCCCTCAGTGATGCCCATTTTAAATATCTCCTCAGATCCCTATTTAACTGCCCACATGACAATTCAAATAGAATGTCTTACAGGCACCTCAAAATCTCAAGTATTTAAAGTTTTGTGTACTTTATTTATTTATTTTGCTACAACATCTGAGGAATCAGATGTACCCCCTGCACTCAGGAACATCTGCTAATTATAGTCATTCGCACTGAGTTTGGGGAGCAGGGTTTGTTAAGGCAGCTTCCCTAGGGAAGAAGGAGTCAGAGGAATCTGCCAATTGTGAGCCCACTTTTCAGTACTCCCTCACTTAACGAGAATCCCCAAGATGGCCTGGCTCTGATATCGCCAGTGTACATGAGGCATAACTTCTCTCTCTGAAGTCCTGAGGGTATCTGACTTCTGCTTCTCTGCTTTCAGATTGGTCGCCACTGATGAGAACTGTGGAATGACATAGCTGCTGGCCTGCTTGGACAGCCAGCTTAACCCTTCAGTTCTAGGAATGCTTCTTGCCCAACTTGCTAAAATAATAAGGATGAAGCCAGGCACTGCTATGTGTAAAATGGCTTAGTGGCACCACCGTTAAAATAAAGCTGCACTACAAATTATGCTAACGCTTGGGGTCATACCCAATGGCATATATATACTCCAAAATTACCCATCTAATCCACAAATATCAATTTACCATCTACTATATGCCATCAGGGCTGATAAATCCATGTTACACCATAGGCCTGCTTCTTAGGGCTCTGAGCTCTTCAAAGGCCATTTACAATATTTAAGAACTGAAAAAAAAAAATCATTGGTTTCAAATTATAAGAAAGAAAATAACCCTGAACAATGAAAGTAATCAATGTTTAAATGGCTACAAAAATTAATATCCTTCTAACCTCATGAATTGTTAAGTTTCATGTTCATTAACATTTCATGATCATTGGAAAAAAATGTAATTGAGATTATTTCACTTTGCAAGAATTCCTGGGTGTACATTATGAGGCTAAGACTGAGAAGAAATTAAAGCCAATCATGAAGTATTTGGCTCATGGCCAAATTTCAAAAACCAAAAGTACAAATGTCTTTAAAATTTTATAGTAAAAATAACCTTTTAATGAGCCATAATGCATCCTCTAAAATTTAATATGCTTCAAACGATGTGGAGTGGGGCCTCTAAAAAAATATTTAAGCTCTGCAATGGCCCTAAGGCAGCTCTGTATGCCATGTATGGTGCTAAAAAACACAAGATGGATAAAATTGTACCTGCTTTTAAAGGAAGTCACAGTCAAATGAGAGTCACAGGCACTAAAACAAACATGTAAAATACAATGTGACAAGTATGAAGATGCATGTTCTAGCCATGTAAAAATAAGTGTTGTTAAACATGATTTTGTAAAAAGAAGTATGGCTTACTTAGCCCGTTGTACTAGGTTCTCCAGAGAAACAAAATCAATATTTTATACACACACACACAGAAAAGACAGAGAGAAAGAGAAAGGAGAGAGAGAGAGGAATTGTCTCATACAATTATGGAGGCTAAGTCCCACAATCTGTTGTCTGACTGCAAGCTGGTGACCCACCATAGCTGGCAGTGTAATTCATCCTTAGTTAGAAGGCCCAAGAACCAGGGCAGCTGATGTCCAAGGGACAGAGAAGATGAGACAAGATAATATAAATTTATCATTTTCCTCCCCAACGAACTAATTTTGACTAATAGTTAATAGAGCTTATGGCAGGGGTGGGGAAACTTTTCGTGTTGGAAGGCCACTTTAATTTAGCTCTCATCAAATAAGGGCACATTGAAGAAACTTCAATTAGATAAACTTAAAAATATACATTATTTTTAAAAACCTAACTACTATGTACTTAATAATTTCAAAAAATAAAAACTATTTCTTAATTTTAAGGTTAAATAACCTTTTAATAACTTTGTTTTGTTGGCTTTTTGTTGGAAAGCATTTGGATATTTGGTCGCAGCATGGAGGTCCACAGTTTAGTTGTTACTCTAGATGGGTATCAGTCATTTGTGGCCTTAAGGGCGTCTTGATTTGGGTTAGGTGGGAGAATGTAGATTCTCAGGAATAAGTGGTTGAAAAGCAAGAAAGCATTTTTTGGGCATGTTGCCAAAGGCATGGGTATTCTACTGCATTTTTCCATATTTCAACTGTATCTTTCTTAGCATCAAACAATGACTTTAGAATGTCATCTACTAAGAGTTCAATCAATTCCATCTGTAGTTCTTTAGGTGCCTTGGTGATATCAACTAGGTGAGGCTGAAATGCTAATTTGAGTGTGATGTCATGATTCTCAAAGTCAATGAACCTTTCATTGTATTCTTCAATTCATAGGTTTATAACAGCTGCATATTCTTCAAATGATTTGCATATATCATCCTATTCATCAATGACCTTGGTTAACTGGGGAACATGTTCATCTGAAATTTCACTTTGAAGATGAATTGTTTTGAAAAAAGATAGCCTTTTTCAAAATACTTGGATTTTTTGCCACATATCATTTATAGACTTAGTTTTGTCTTGCAAAGAAGTATACAAGTTTGTTTTGATTTGACATATCACACAGAAATGCTGCATTCCTACAGAAATCTTTCAATAATTCACATTGCTAATTCTGTTCTTCATAAAATTTAACTATCTATTCTAACAGAGATAAAATTTTGTCTAATACTTTTCCCTGAGATAGCCAACGCACTTTAGGATGATATGGCAAATCCACATTGAATACCTCATCATTCAACTTTAGTATGTTATTAAACTGATGATGCCGTGTTACATTTGCAGGAATATAGTTAACAATACTTATAACTTGTTGCAAAATGTCACTTAAAATAGTAGCTTTAGCACAGAGATTTTGCTCATACAAGATACAAGGAAAAGAAATGGATCTGTTAATACTTTTTGTATCTGTACAATAAACCCTTCATGTTTTCCTATCATGGAAGGTGCACTGTCTGTGCATACACTCACTAAATTTACCAAGTTCAGTCCAACTTCAAGACATTTATCTTGAAAGTTGTTGAAGATATCTATTCCCTGTGTTCTGTTTGCAAGAGTGCCCAGAGTACTCTTCATAGCAAAGAAAATCTTTTGTTACGACCCGAATGAAGTATCAAACCTGTGTTGAGTCAGTAGTATCAGTTGATTCATCCAAAGCGATTGAATAATATATGTATTTTTTCCTTTTAAAGTATTGTGTGAAATTGTTCTGTTAAGTTGAAGCCTAATTCATGCTGCTGATCAGTAGTTATGGTTCTCCTTGAAAGAGGCAGTTGCTTGTACTTGGAAATGTTACCAGATTCTAAGCATCCTACAACTTCAACAATGTTCTTTCACATTTCTACATCACTGGATAGCTTCTCTTTTTTCCCGAGTATTTAAGCTACTTTATAAGTTGCTTCAGTGGCATTATTTACAGGTCTTATTGCTGCTTAAAAGAATTGTCTTTGCTTATGCTTTTCATCTTTAATTTCTGAAATACAACCTTTTATTCCTCTCCCTCTAGTTTAAAATATTAGTGGTCTTTATGAGTGCTACAATGCTGGTGAGCATTGAATCTCTTTCATGTGGATATTGCAGTATCACAAAGTAAGCAAATCATCTTATCTTTAGCAGAAACAAGATAATATTGCAATATTATCTTACAATAATAATCCTCATTAAAAAATCTGTTTTCTTCCTTCAGCATTCCCTTGGTCTTCTTTGATGTGATGGGCTGTTAAGCAGACAGAATTAAAATACAGTTGAGATGTGTAACATTCACAAATTCCACTTCAAACAGAAACACAGTGCACTGTTGTATAAGCTGATAACAGACTGGCGTACCCGACTCCCATAAACTCTCGCCAACCAGCCTTGTGTGGTAGTGGCGCCAATCAGGCAGGGGAAATTAGAACTAAATCATGAGTGTAGCAGCCCTCAATTTAGCATTCATGGCTTGTTAATGTTTTAATTGTGCTTGTCAATCTGGGAGGATTATTTCGATGAAACTTTATTTATTCTTTGGTATTTTAAGTATGTTCACTTAAAAAATAAAATAAAAATATAAAAGATGAACAAAAATGTATTAATAAAAATAAAAGGATTTGTTCTGTAAACTTTGGATTCAGTCAAAAGGCTGCACTTAAGGAACTAGAAGGCCACATGTGGCCTTAAGGCTGTAGGTTCCCCACTCCTGCCTTAGGGGCTAGCCTCCCCACTTCCATGCATACTGGAGTTCTATTTTCTCAAGTTTTATTCATATTTTTCTCTGTGTCCCACATTATTTTTGCCCCACAGTGTCCTGTCATGAGAATTTCCCATCTTTATGTCAGGGTCTCCATTTCTATTTAAATATTATTCTAATTATCTGTTGTTTTACTCAAGGTTTCCTTCAATAGTAATAAAATAAATCATTTCTTAATAAAACCTTACTGTGTATTGGACTTGTGCTATAGACATATATCTCATGCAATCCTGATATCTTCTCAAGGTGGGTATTAATATCTCTGTTTTACAGATGAAGAAAAATAGTCTCAGAAAAACTGCTTGTGGCCACATAGCAAATATTTGACCAAGATTCAGACCAAGGGCTTTCTGGTATTACATCCCAGCATCTTTTCGCTACAGGATAGCCTTTCCCAAATCTTTATCATTTTTTTCTTATGAGATTGGCTTCTCGGCACATTCTGAAGAGTTCTGGCTCCATGTGGGAGCCTCCAATAACTGCATGATGGTTCACCTCTGCTCAGTGTGTCGGTCTACTGCATTTTGGCCACAATCAGAGTGCTTTCTGTTCATGAATTTCACCGTTATGCTTTTAATACAGAGATAGTTAAACAGATCTCCTCTTGCCAAGAATAGTCATTTACTTGCTGGATTCTCAGCTGGAGACGAATTTTCTCCCACTACATAGCGTCAGGGTACTTTCTGTTTAATGCCTTTGAAGTATTTCTCAGAACAGCAGCTTAAGCCCTATTGTCCTATTATTTCCTTTCTGATATTAGATATGCTACTGATTAACAGAGACAAGCCCAGAATAGTATGGGCACAAAAGGAAGGGACACCAGTCCATGTGGTTTCTTTGTTGTGGGGTCCTCACTACTATTTATAGATTATTCTAATTGCTTGCTAATATATTTGCTCAAAATTTTCTTTCAGTTAACAAGTCTTTATCAATTGATTTCTACAGCAGTCTGTTCCTTCTAATGTGCTTTGCAAAATGCCTGCTGCTATTTACTTAGTATTAAGGAGGGAATGGCTTCTTTCTAATCTGCATGCTCTCTCCTATGTCTGTTTTTCTTCTTTCTGTATAATCAGCAATCTGTTTGCTGTTTACTTCAGCAGTGGAAAGGGTTATAATTTGTTCCCTTTAGTGTGAAGAGAAACTTGCTGATTGGGATCATAGTTAAATATGAATCTTTTACAGGGCAGAAATATGTACACCATGTTTAGTGATTCAGCATTCCTCTGAGGGTGGTCTGGTTTACCTATTTTATATTCAAAATCGCATGCATTATACAAAGTTAGTTCAATATTAAGAAAATTAGTAAACTACTTCTTACATATAGATCAAAAGAAGAAAAAAACAATTTGGTAATTTAAATAAAATCAGAAAAAAATCGAGAAAAAATTTACACATATCTGATTTTTAAGTTATTTTTTCGAACTCACGTATGAAATTTCATTAACATATGTTGTTTCTAATCTCAAATCAATGGCTGACTTCATTCTTAATAGTATTCAATTAAAATCAGGTGGAAAACAATACCTGTTATTATCATTGTTATCTAATTGTTCTGGGAACACTAATCAAAGCCATAAGATATGAAATCAAAATAAGAGGTATACTTATTAGAAAGGAATATGCAAGATTATTATTATTTGCAGGTGGTATAATTATATATAAAGTAATGCAGAAAATAATGAAGTGGAAAATTCTAAGAATCAATAAGAAACTAAAATAAAATGTACCAGCGCAAGATGAATGTAAAGTCCCCCTCCTGTCAAAGTCCCCCCTATAGATGACCTACCCAGACAGTCCTTTTTCACTATTACTACTAGTATTAAAAGCGACCTCTCAGGGATCTCCTCACTCACCTAGTTGTGCCCTTGCCACTGATAAACATGGAAAAGGTGTGTCGTGGCCTGAGCATCAAGCCAAAGTATGAGCTCATATTTTCAGGACCCTTCATCGAATTTGTCACTATCACCCTAAAACTTGTCTCGCTGACAGATTAAAGTGAAGATCCTGGCACCATGTTGATGCAGAACAGTGGGTTGATGCATCTGTGAAGTTACAGCCTTCCAATTCTGATCCCAATGAGAAAAGTAAACACGTTTATGGTCCAGTCTGCATTTGCTCCCACTGACACTTCCGATAATAAATGGAAGCAGTGTGTCAGGAGGTCAGGAGGTAAAACCAGAAACCATGGATCCCAAACTTAGGTGTGTCTGACTTGCCAGCAGAAAGTGACTCACTGCATGGTGTAGAAATAAATAAAATACACAACGGCATCAAAGATACCAAAAATCTCTAAATCTCTGAGATCTTCAACCTTGGAGGACACTGAAGTTAAGAGATGGTGAATGTAGGAGGTTGCAGGTGAAGTTCAGAGGCAAAGGAAGGAGAACAAACACTTAAAAGAAGATGAGTTTCAGATGAAGAAGATGGTGCAGAACAACAGCTCAGCTTCTGCTTTAGCCTCACATCCTAGCTCTGGGGGTTTCCTTCTTTATTGTTGGGGTAATTATAAGAAAAATCACCTCGTAGAGGCCACATGCAAAGGATGGAACTTGGGGTTGAAGAATCTGCCATTTCTTGAAGTTTAAATTTCTTAACCATGTTTAAAAAGAAATAAATGATTGATGACATCTCATAGGTCTTGCCTTTAAATTACTCCTCCCCATACATACATAAAAACACGTACACAAACAGGTACTCTTCCTCGACTGTTGGCGCCAGCCTTGGGGAAGCTGGAGCCTGGCTCAGGCGGGAGTGTCATCACTTACATAAAGGAATCCACCACATTGCTCATTGACTTCAGAGTTGTCTTTCCCTTGTCCTCAGTTCTGTCCAAGTCATCAGTTTCATGGGACTGATGAACAGACCCAGAAGCCGAAGAGAATTCCACTGTGGCAACATGAGATGTGCTAATCATGAATGAAAGGCATATAGTGACAGGTTTGCCCAGACCAATGAAATCGGTTAATGTTGTGTTCTCTTAAAGGGGACTGAGCTAATTTCTCTTGGTTCGCTTAGTAAAATTGAATTGTGATTCATAGACATGTAATGAATATTGAATGTATTTAATGTATTTTAGCTGATGTTTTCTTATTGTCATGAGATTACAATTCATGCTGCGGCCTAAAAGTCAGGCGTTCTAACTAATGCCAGTGGATTATGTTGGCATTGCTGCTGAGAGCAGTGCTGGTGGCTTATCTCTGCATTATTCTGGATGTTGTGTGATTTATTTAAATGTTGGAAAACAGCTGTCAGGAAGTGTTTTTCTGTGTAAATAAATAACATCTATCAGGGGAAGGAACATTCTTAGTAGCAACATTAAACGCTAGAGTATCCTTTTAATGGACAAGAGTCAGCAAGAAGCTTATGCTAACAAAAAGCACATGTTGTTTTTCCACAATTCCTCACCGCTGCTCACACCAGTTAAATGTTTGATGGGCAACTGGAGAAATAAATTATGGTAAATTCATAGTAATAATATTCAGTAGTTTGAAGAATGAGTACAAATACGCAGTCATGACCAGAAAATACCATTCCTAAATATGCATGACCAAGATTAAGGAACAAAGCAAGTTGTTGAACATAATATTCATAATACTGTGTCATTTACTTCAAAAAAATAAGGAACATGTTTGATATTTTGTATATATGCATGAAAAATGTTTGGAAAAATACACAAAAACTTAATAATGGTTACATGAGAAGAGGGCGAGAACATGTCTACATTTTACTTTGGATCCTTCTGTGCTATTTGAATCTTTTTAGCAAGAAATATCTATTGTATTCATTATTAAAATATGTCAAACTAATCAAAAAGATATACTGATAGATTCTATCAAATACAATAAAATTAATATTTCCAAGAAAACAAGAAGTAGAAGGGAAAATGAACTGGAAATTGTCTCTCACACACACACACATGTAGACACTAATAGATAAAATGAGCACGTTGCATGAATAGTAATTCATTCATTCATTCAACATGAACATATATGTTTATTTGTTGGTTACCATGTATCAAACATTTTTAGATAGTGTTTACACAAATGTGAATATGGAACACTATTCTCAAGGAGCTTCTCATCTAGTAGAAGAGACAGAGAAGTAAACATGAAAATATAATTCAAATTGATAATGTCTATGATACAGAAAGCGCAGGTTCCATGGGCATTCAGAGAATACGCATATATTTAATTTCTAAAAGTAATGGCATCTATACTAAGGCCCAACAAGCAAGTAGAAGTTATCCAGAGAAGAAAGAATATTACAGATAGCAAAAGTAGCATGTGCAAAGGCCCAGTAAAAGCATTACATGCTGAGGGAACTGTAAGTTTCATTAATGTGTTCCCAATACCTACTACAATGTCCGACACAACGTATATGCTCAATAAAAATGTAACTGAATGAATTTGGTTGAGCATAGAATCAAGGATGTGGGAAAGGACAGGTTAACAAATATTTCATACAAATGTCTAGCAAATTCAAGAAAAATGTATCATTAAAAATTAAACAATAACAAGATACCATTTAATTTACAAAATTAGAAACATTAAAACAAAAGGAAACACCCAGTGTGGTTGAAAGAAACATTGACCTAGTGACACGTTTTTATATTTCAAATGGCAGGTAAATTGATCACTTTTGGAAAGAAAGTTCTGCTAAATAAATTAAGACCCTAAAATAAATAAGCTTCATCTGTTGGGTAACTTTCCTGAAGAACTATTTCTTGTTAAAAAAAAATGTACAGAAACACCAATTTCCATAATACTTCAAGTCAGAAGTAGAAAGAGACTGTCGTAAGAGTGAAAAATATTCACTGTTGGATAAGTAAATTATTCATTCTACATCATTAAAAAAGATACCTAAGGAAAGTTTGAAGTTCTCAGGAAAAACCTTTGTTGTGACATAAAAATAAAAAGTTTAAAAATGAAAAACGTAAATTTTGTTTTAAAATGAGGTGCTGCAGACTAGGGAAAATGCAGCAAAATGTTGACTATTTTAGATGGGAAACAACAAATGGTACTTTTTTTTTCCTTCTACCTTGTTATACTCTCTAAGTTTACTATATATAAAAACGTCACCACACACGCAAGCTAAAAAAATTTTTTTTCCAATTTTTTAAATTAAATAATTAATTTATTTTTAGAGTCAGAGTCTTACTATATTGCCCAGCCTGAAATGCAATGGCTATTCACAGGTGAGATCATAGCACACTATAGCCTTGAACTCCTGGGATCAAGTAATCTTCCTGCCTCAGCCTCCCAAGCAGCTGGGACTATTGGTGCATATCATCATGCCCAGCTAAAAAGAATTGTTAGTGTTTCCTATTATCCTAAATTGAAAATATCTGGACTTCTGTGATGCCATTTAGAAATAATGTGCTAAAGCCTGGAATACAGGGTAGTGGCTTTGAAGGTGTTATCCTTTTCATGTAGTTTTGTCTTCTTCCCAAAAGTAATTCAAAGGTGATCCTTCAAAATTAAGCGGGATTGGCTAATACTGCTTATTAATGGGGAGGAAGAAGAGGGAGAGCCAGGTAGAACGGGTCTTATGTAGTCAGCCTTATTAGAGGGGAAACCCCTGAAACCGGTGAATGATATGCATGCAAAGTTCCTCAGGACCTGTGCACAAAGAAAGAAAGGACAGCTGCTCTGTGGCTTCTGTGATGCTGCAATACAGGAAAAGTAAGTTTGCTAAGTTTTAACTAATATACCATAGATTCAGATCTTTCAGTCAAACAGTTTTCCAGTAATGAATATGGCAATTAGGTGTAAGTTTTTCTTTATACAAGGCTGAACTTTTGACCACTGTATTTTGTTTTTTCTCTTTATCCCATTGTAAAAGTACAGTAATCAGGGCACATTCCAGGTGGATGAATTGCACAGTTCTTGTTGTATAGTTCTCCTTATGTAATAAAATAAAAAGTAAACTTTTTTTTAAGGTACTAAGAGTTTCTCGTATAACAAGACAATTAGACCTTTGCTTGGCAAATACGTTGCTTATATTTTTGCTTTCAATTGATCATTTTTATCTTTTGACATTGTTTATAATTTTTATCTCTTTGCAGAAATTTCTAATGTATCATTTTCTGAAGCTATACTCATGTATAGAAAAAATAAAAAATAGAAACATTTTCTTTTATTTCTGAATTCCTCAATTTACTTTTTCTAGTATTCTTACCCAGCTCCATTCCTGTTTCACCTGATAACAGGTGAATTTTATTCACTCCACTATAAATCCAATCATTTCAAGTTTAAAAATTTGTCAACTCAGGTTTCCCTCCACTCTTCTCCCTCTATTTCTCCCTGGGGAGCCATAGTAAATTCTGGGGGCCATCCGAGGGTCACGGTGTGGGGGGAACGTGATTGGTCCCTCAGCTGGGCTCTGTCCACGTTTGCATCTGCTGAGATGG
The DNA here is from genome assembly GCA_004363605.1 of Indri indri. Lineage (NCBI taxonomy): Eukaryota > Metazoa > Chordata > Mammalia > Primates > Indriidae > Indri > Indri indri. Next base: position 52,634 of record RJWJ010005118.1, on the reverse strand, counting down.
CCATTACACCCACCGGTGGTTGGCCTCGCTAAAATGGCCGCGTTCCCCAGCTGTGTGGTAGTCATCTGCCAGCGTTTCCTGTTGTTCCAACCATCTGCTGCCATCTGCTGGTGTTTCCTCTTGTTACAACCATGAGACCTCTTCAGGTCCCATACAGCTCTCAAAACTTAACAGCTGCATACTTTTCAGGGTAATTTCATCTTCTCCCCCGTTACTCTCCAGGATTACAGAAAATCTGTGGGATTGCCTCAGCTCCTTCATACGAGCATCCCAGTTGGTTCTATGCTGCTGTGATGCCAACAGCAACTCCCGTGAAGAACCCTCCCTCCTGGAGTTCCAGACAAGAAGCGAGGTACAGGTCTCCTTTTACACTTAGATCCCAAATCTCCTTCTCCTACTCTTGAGAAAATTCTTCTTTGCTTTTGCGTAGACCAAAACTGGCTCTGTGTTATTCTACCATATTTTTCTGTCTTTAAATTGGGCCACAGAAAGGCCAAGAAATTGACACAATTCTCTTTGACTGCTATGAGGTGTCTCACCCCCTTTGTATCAATAAAGACCTTATGTTCAGTTCCGATACTTAAGTTAAAACTGTAGTGAAGTCAAAGGGCACATAGGAAATAATCTGCCTGCTCAAATTTAATGATGTCATTCTGTGTCAGTTTTTATGTAGAGGGATCTATTCATCCTCCTGCTTCTGCTTCTGGGTTTATGACATGGTTATTCTAAGGTCTTTTTCACATCAAGATTTTGCAAAATTTTAACCATATTTTCTTCTAGTACTTTTGTAGCCTCAATATTTTAAACATTTAAATCTTGGACTTATTTGATCATTATGTTGTTGTACACGGTGAAATAGGAATGCAGTTTACTATTTCTCAAAATGACACAGCTACATAGTGGTTTGGATTTCTTGGAGGAAGAGTTAGACTGAAGTACTCTGAGATGCCAGGAATAATCATTAATTTTATGACTGGACCTATGAACCTGTCGTTAGAGAACTGGTTCTCAACTTTGACAGCTTATCAGAACCCCTGGGGAGCTTTAAAAAATACTGATTAACTGATTCCTACCTCCTCATATAATAGTTCTGGGGTACATCATGATTTTAAAATCTTCCTAGATGATTCTAATGCACGGTAAAGGTTAAAAACTATTAAGTTAGAAGATTGTCTTTGGGGAAAAAGAGAGCATATTCTCATACTTCTCATTCTCCCATTGGAATTTTAAAATATAAATTAAAAAATTATATATGTAGAATTTATGTATATTCATTCTTGCTTAAGATATGGTTTAAGGTACAATAAAATAACATACAAAAAAGTAAAGAAGGTGAGAAAATTTGAACAGAAGTAAAATAATACTTGCAAAGATAAAATTAAAAGGGTAACATACATGTATACATATGCACATATGCTGATGCTGGACCATAAATTTGGCTAAGCTTTTTAGCAGTGAACATTAAACAGGGAAACAATATCATTGTAGGATTTATAGTGTTCCTAAAATGAAAACAGCCCAGGTGCTTCAGATAAAAACAGTACTCTGTCCAGGCATCAGAGGAAAATTATATCCAAATTTATTTACAAAGATGATTCTATACAACATTGTGAATAACATCTTCCATCATCATTATCATTACAATGAATGTAGATGTTCTGTTAATAGAACTTTGGGGTCAAATGGTGACATTAATGGTCATTTGGTCACTAGGAGTTTTGAAAGTTTTTTTAAAAAATGAGTTTCAGGGTGTATTTACTGAGTTGGTTCCTCAGTCCTCAGTGTGGATCATTGCTGTCCACCAAAATACTGTGGAAGCGATTATACAAAAGACAGATATGATACTGTTCAGTCTTGATATTCTTAATATGCTTGGCTTGAGTCAGAGATTTTAATAACTTTAAATTATTCTAAGTCTTAATTTTTATCATAGGGGGTGAGAGATCACAGAATTTTTTGAGGATCTGGCAATAACTAAGCATCCTCCTCTTAGAAAATAATATACAATCGATCCTCATTATTCACAGGTTTTGAATTTGTGCATTCACCTACTCACTAAAATGTACTTGTAACCTCAAAGTCAATACATAATGTCCTTTCAAAGTCATTCTCAGATGTGTGCATGTAAAAAGCATCAAAAACTTTGAGTTGCCTGATGCACACATTCCCAGCTCAGGCAGAACAAGACAATGCTTTGCTGCTGCTTCTTCTTTTTTTTTTTTTTTTCTTTTTTCCTTTTTTTTAATTCCAGAATATTATGGGAGTACAAATGTTTTGGTTACACAGATTACTTTTGTACTGCTTGAGTCAAAGTTATAAGTGTGTCCATCACCCAGGTAGTGTACATTGTACCTGTTAGGTATGATTTCATCCATCTCCTCCCCGCTCCCACCTGCAGGATTGCCAGTGAGTTTTACTTCCATATTTCCACATGAATGCTGATCAGTTAGTTTCAATTTAATAGTGAGTACATGTGGTGTTTGTTTTTCCATTCTTGTGATACTGATACTTCATTTAAGAGAATGGTCTCTAGTTCTATCCAGACTGTTGCAAAATGTATTAATTCAGTTTTTAATGGCTGAGTAGTACTTCATGGTGTACCTATACCACATTTTATTAATCCACTCATGAATTGATGGGCACTCGGGTTGATTCCACATCTTTGAAATTGTGAATTGTGCTGCAATAAACATTCTAGTGCAAGTGTCTTTTTGATAAAATGACTTTTTTTCCCTTTATGAAAATGCCCAGTAGTAGAATTACTGGATCAAATAGTAGGTCTTTTAGTTCTTTGAGGAATCTCCATACTAGTTTTCATAGAGGTTGCACTAGTTTGCAGTCCTACCAAAAATGTGTAAGTGTTCCTTTCTCTCTGCATCCATACCAGCATCTATTGTTTTGGGACTTTTGATAAAAGCCATTTTCACTGGGGTTAGGTAATACCTCACTGTGGTTTTGATTGGCATTTCTCTGATGATTTGTGAAATTGAGCATTTTTTCATATGTTTACTGGCCGTTAGTCTATCTTCTTTTGAAAAGCTTCTGTTCATGTCTTTTTGTTTCAGCTCTCATGCTGTAAACAAGTACCATTTTCATGGTGTATTTAGTGCCACATTGTTTTTCACATTTTCGTGCTTATTTTTAATGATTTCTGTTTTAAATGGCCCCCAAGTATAATCCTGAAGTGCTGTTTACTGTTCCTAAGCACAAGAAGGCTGTGAGGTGCCTTATGGAGAAAATGTGTGTTAGATGTGCTTTTTTCAGGAATGATTCATAGTGATGTTGATCATGAGTTCAATGTTAATAAATGAATAATATATATTAAATAAGGTGTCTTTAAATAGAAACACACATAAGACAAGGTTATGTATTAATTAGTTGACAAAAAATCTTGTGCCCAGATGCTTGCAAAAATCAATCTCTATATTTTCCCAAGGAATGTAACCCTGAATTTCCCTTAGGAGCAGTGATTCAGTATTTGCTAATTCTAGGTTTGTGGCCACTTTGTAAAACACAACTACTGCAAATATCAAGAACTGAACTGTATACACACAGAATTTTTCTTCAAATTCAGAGATTTTATGAGATGATGAGGCCTATTCAGGTATGTTGGATAAGAGCTGTCGATAAAGAATTGATGTACTGAATATATTCAGAGCTATCTTACATAAGTACATTTTTCCCTTAATGAGCTTTTCATTAATATAACAGTTATCTGCTCTAAAGCCAGACTTCTAGGGTTCAGACCTTGCCTCTGTCACTTACTAGGTGTGTGACCTTGGATATGTTTCTTAACCTAAGCTTCCTTTTCTGCAAAATAAGAGAAATAAGGAAAGGAACTAGAATATGAAACAGTTCATATGATATTGCTAATATTTTAAATGGATTGAATATTGACCATGAAGATTATGAATTTCCATTATTCAGCAAAGAGGGGGTTAGATAGAGAACAGTAGGTAGCAGGATTTTTTTATTTAAAAAAAAACACTCTTTTTATACCTTAATGAGTATAAGGCTTCTCAATTAAACCATTTACCATTCAGCTCCACAGGATTTTGTTCACAAGTGAGTTTGGTGGAAGCTAATAACTGAAAGAATAGCCCACAGAAAAGTAAACCTCTCATTCTCAAACTTTGGGTTGGCGTAATAAGGCAAATGGCTGGGCTTTACAATGAAGAGAAATGGGTTAGCAGCTAATGAAATAAAGTGAGAGTTAAAAGATTAAGATCAAGGGCTAAAGTAAAGGCAAGGAGCTTAGAGCTTATAAAGGGAGGGGAAAAAAAGCAAAAGGAAAATGCACTAGAAGCAAATAAGGCGTGTGTGTGCCCAAGACAAAGCTCAAGGTATGTCCTGTTTCCTGAAGGGCCAGGTTCCTTGTAACAGTGGTGTCAGCTACATCTCTGATAAACAGTTCTTTAGGGATCTGCGGCAACAAAGTACAGGATCATTCAGTTCAAACAACTGGAGGGCTTTAGGCCTAGTAGCAATTGATCTAAGCTAAGTAGAACACACTGATAAAATAAGTATGATAGTAAAATAATTCTACTGTACTAAAATGTTGACATTTAGGGATCTCCAGCTTTGTTCTTTTACAATGCCATGGCTATTTTTGGCCCTTTGCCTTTTAATATAAAATGCCAAAAATTCAGTTATCAATTTCTACTGTGATTGTTTGGAATTTAATCTATAGATTGCATTTGATCTATATAGATCAGTTTGGTGATAATTGGCATCTTTACAGTATAAGTCTTTAAATATATGAGCACAGGATGTTCCTCCATTTATTTAGGATTTTAAATTCTCTCCATAATGTTTTGCAGTTTTCACTATAGTGATATCTAGGTTAGATTTATTCCTAGGTATTTAATGTTTATTCATGCTCCTATAAATAGTATTTCTTTAAAATTTCATTTATTTCATTTTATATTTGTTTATTGCTAGTATAGTCATGTGCTGCATAATGACATTTCAATGATGGACCACATATACAACACTGATGCCATAAGACTATAACAGAGCTGAAAATTTCCTATCACATAGTGACATCATAGCCAATATAATGTCCTAGTGCAATTCGTTACTCACATGTTTGTGGTGATGCTAATGTAAACAAACCTACTGTGCTGCCCGTCATATAAAAGTATAGCACATGCAATTATGTATAATATATAATACTTGATAATAATAATAATAAATGACTATTACTGGTTTATGTATTTAGTATCCTATACATTTTATTGTTATTTTAGAGTATACTCCTTCTACTTGTATATATTAATATTAAAAAAGTTAATTGTAAAAAAGCCTCAGGTGGGTCCCTCAGGAGTTATTCCAAAAGGTGGCATTTTTATCATAGGAGATGACAGCTCCATGTGTGTTATTGCCCTTGAGGACCTTCCAGTGGGACAAGATGTAGAGGTGGATGACAGTGATATTGGTGATTCTGACCCTATGTGTGTGTTTGTGCCTTAGTTTTTTTAAAAAAGGTTAAAAAGTTATAAAAATGTAAAACTTTAAAAATAGAAAACAGCTTATAGAATAAGGATATAAACAGTTTTTTCTACAGTTGTACAATGTGTTTGTGTTTTAAGCTAAGTATTATTACAAAGGAGACAAAAAGTTAAAAATAAATTGATGTTTATAAAGTGAAAAAGATCTAGTAAGCTAAATTTAATTTATTATTGAAGAAAGAAAAATATTTTTTAATAAATTTAGTGTAGCCTAAGTGTACAGTGTTTATAAAGTCTATGTTAGTGCAGAATAATGTCCTAGGCCTTCACATTCACTCATAACTCACTCACTGACTGACCCAGAGCAACTTCCTATTCTGCAAACTCCATTCATTGCAAGTGCCCTGCAGAGGTGTACCATTTTTTAATCTTTAATATCATATTTGTACTGTATCTTTTCTATGTTTAGATATACAAATATATACCATTGCATTATAATTCTCTACTGTGTTCAGTACAATAACATGCTGTAGAGGTTTATAGCCTAGGTTATACCATATAGCTTGGGTGTATAGTAAATAGTCTATACCATCTAGATATATGTAAGTAATGATACATTTCTAAGAACATATCCCAGGTGTTAAGTGACGCATTACTATATATAGAATAAAACAATTGCCATTTTTTTCATGTTAACCTTGCCTTCAATGACCTGGCTAAATTTACCCTTAAACTTACATAACTTGCACACTCTTTTGGATGCTCTGCACATCATCATTTTTGGTTATGAATTATAAGAGCCTTAATTCTTCCTCTTCAATTCTTTCATTTCCAAAACATTATTTCCGTCTTCCCCTTCTCATCCTCTTCTTCTCCTCCTATGCTTCCTCCTCTGTCTTGCTGCCCTATCGAACTGGCTACAAACTTCATTCAATGTTGAACAGAAATAGTGATAGTAGACATGTTTGTCATGTTTCCAATTGCAGGGGAAAGCTTTCAATATCTCACCATTAAGTACCTTATGTATATTAAAGTTATGAATGTACATACATAAAAAGACATCATTAAGAGAGGTAAAGAGCAATCACAGAATGGAAGAAGATATTTTCAATACATACCTCTAGTGAAAGGCTTCTATTCAAAATATATAAAGAACTTACGCAAGTTCATAAAAGTCAGACAACTTAATTGAAAATGGGCAAACATTTGAACAAATACTTCACAAAAGAAGATATCCAAGAAACTAAGAAACATGTGAAAAGGTGAATACATTTATAAGTCATCAGGGAAATAGAACTTAAATCCACAATGTAATACCACTACATACCCACTAGAAGGGCTAAAATGAAAATGTCTAACATCAAGTATTGTCGAGTGTATGTAGCAGGTAGAAATCTCATGCATGGCTGGTGGAAGTATAAAATAATAAAATCTCTTTAGAGAACTATTTGATGGCATCTATTAAAGCTCAACACATACATATTCTCTGTCCCAACATTTATGTACTCAATGAAAACAGCTATTATTAATAAATGCATGCACAAGGATATTCATAGAAGTATTATTTCTTATAAGTGAAAACTGGGAAATGGTTTAAGTGTCTATCAAGAGTAGAATTAATGAATATATAGCTATTATATATATTATAGTACATTATAAAGCATTGAGAAGAAGAAGCTATTGCTACACACAACTTTGAACTTGGTAGCTTACATATTATAGGCAATTCAAAAACAGAGAAAACTAATCAATGCTATTAGAAGTGAAGGTGGAGAATAGTACTAGGACAAGGCACAAGGAGGCTTCCAGAGTGCTGGTATTAAATATCGTGATCTGGAGGCTGGTTACAGAAGTGTATGTGAAAGTTCACCGAGCTGTAAATAAGTGATTTATAGATTTTCCTGCATGTATGTTATACTTCAGTATAAAGAACGACAAAACAAGCACATGCAAAACCTGAGGGGCTGACCAAGGCTTTCTGATTAAAAATGACTAAAGCCTACCATAAATGTCAAGTGTGCCTTAGAGATAAAGTAATGCATACCTTAAGGTATCTAAAATTTATGGGCTGAAAAGGTTAGATCTTTGTCAAAGACATTGGTGAAAAGGCTTTGAAAGGCATCCTCTGCTGCTTATGCCCCAGGATAGGCAACATGTACTACATGACTGTGGGGAGAAGCAACCAGCAGTAGACAAGACATGTGTATCCTCAAGCCATTAGCAATCTCCAAACAAAGTGTCCATTCTAATCCCCTCACCCAGAGCACTTTAGCAAGACAGTTTCCTGGTTGACTTTCCCAATTTCAGTTGTTTCATAACATGCTTTTCATAATATATGGTCAATTATTGGTTCCTACTTAGGAACTAAATCTCTTTTTCAGCCACAAACACATGGCCAAATGAATCATCCACTGGCTGGTGAACTTGATTGCTTTATTACTTTTACTTCTTTTCAGGTGAGGAAGATAAAGCCTCCCCAGAGAAAAGATACAAAGATTCCTGAGTTCAGTGTCAATGTGATTACAAGATATTCATTATCTCTTTCTCAGACTGCTAGTGAAATGACCAACAAAATATAAAATAAAGGCAAATATGTAGCACTTCTGAAAACTAGGAAAGGTCTGTGAAGATGTCAGAAACTCCCAGGAATTTCTGATGGAAAACAGCAGATAGGCTCAGACCATGGTTGAAGGTTGACTCACCACCATATTATGAGAAAATGAGTCAATATTGCCAAGATGGAAATAAAAAACATCTTGGGGAACACTACCAACATTGCCTAACTTGAGGAGTGAGTTTTAGAGACAAAGTTACAACAAAGGGGCAGAAAAGAGACACAACACCTGTCCTTCTATTTATTGATTTTCGATCAACCACAGTTGCAGGCAGAGCACCTAAACTGTATCAGGGATCCTGCAGTAACTGGAGAGATTCCATAGTAGAGCAAGCCAGCCCTCTCTCCACATTATAATCTACAGTTGCTTGTGTTTTCTGATAGTTTTTATTATCAACAGATAATCAATTATTCAGTACAGCATGTATTATTTTCAGAAAGAAATGTATTATTATTTATAGATGATAATTACCTAGAACACACAAAAATAAAATATAATAGCAACTTTTTAATACCTAAAGTATCTGATTACACAATAAATATGTATAAATATGTAGCTTTCCATTATCGCAACAGTAACATTTTTTTAAAAATCCCATTAAATCAGAAAAAATACATATAAAATCAGTGGGAAAATTTCACACTATAAGCCTGATAATTCTCCTTAAATTAACTCGAGAGAATAAAGCAACTCAAAACAGATCCATCCTGATCCTCCCCTTTTTGTAATTTGATTGTATTAATGTAATTGTCAAATGGAAAAATAATTGAGGGTTTTTTCCTCTCTAAATTAACCTGACAATATGTTTAGTGAAATGTTCAGATCTTAAGTTTATTATCAATGACATTTGATATAATAATCAAGATTTTTTAAAAAGTTCCTTCGTTTTATTTTAGACCTCCTTCTAGTCGATATTTCTACCCCCAGCCTTCCCCACCTCTTCACTCCCCACAAATAGCCAGATATTAATGCTGACTTTTTTTCACTATAGATTATTTTTATCAATTTTTGAACTTTATATAAATACATAATCTTCCATGTGGTGATATAGATTATTTTTATCAATTTTTGAACTTTATATAAATACATAATCTTTCATGTGGTGTTTCTTTCATTTGGAATAAAGGGGTTTTTTTGACATTTATGTCATTACATGTATCTGTAGTTTATTCTTTTTCATTGCTCTATTATATTCTATTAATATACCATTCCATTTTTATCCATTCTCCTGTTGTTTATTAATTCTCCTGTTAATGGTTAATTCAATTGTTTCCAGTTTTCAAGGATTTTTGTATAGTAAACAGTCTTGGAAAACAGAGATAGTGTCTCCTTCTGGAGTAAAATTTACTATCTATTATAAAAGACTTGGGTTTCCTAAATTCAGGGTTTATTTAAAGTAATGCAACCCACTGCCGGTGCAAGCTTCCATATAAGCCCGTCAGGGTCGTTCTTAGGGGACTGGGGACAAAGGAAACTGACAAAAATATGCTAATTATGGAAGAGTCTCCTGCTTTCTGCCAAAAAACAATGAACTGTGGCAACTTAATTTGTTAATGTGAAAATAGGATCAGTTCTCACAGTTATTGACAGTGCTTTTGTTTGGAGGAATATTAGTGTGTAATTTTCTTTTTGATAATGACCTTTTCAAGTTCTGGTATCAGGGTTATATTCAGTTCATAAAACAAATTAGGAATTTTCCCCCCTCCTTAATTTTCTGAAAGTATTAAGGTAAAATTAAAATTATTTCTTCTTTAAATGTTTGATGAAACTTATTTGAGAAACCAACTGGGCCTAGAGGTCTCTTCCTGAGATTTTAAATTTCAAATTCAAATCTTGAATTGATAAAGACATTAGTCATATTTTTTTTTCTTGTGCCAGTTTTGGTCATTTGTGTTTTTCCAAGAAACTTGCTGTGCTTCTTAGATTTTTTTTCACCAAATTTTGGAAACTTTAAGCTATAATATTTTTTAAAAATTTGCTATTTTATTCTCTTCTTCCTCTTTGTTACTTGAATCACATTTCTCAGACTCATTGATATCACCTCATTTTTTTTTTACTGAGGCTCTATTTTTTTGTTTTCTGTCTTTTTCCCTCAACCTTCTTTGTTTCTGTTTTTCAGTTTGGATATTTTATATTTATTTGTCTTAAATTTTATTGACTCTTTCTTCATTTAAGTACAAACTCCTGTTATACTAAGCCAGTGAATTTTCAGAATTGTACTGTCCACCTTTTGAACTTTTAATATGCTTATTTTTATGTATTTTCCATTAATCTTCTGAAAGCCCCCATGTGTTCATTTATTCTATCCATTTCTTTATATTCTATATTGTTGTTGTTAGGAAAATGGAAAACGTCTTTACTTTTTTAATTTCTAAATATTAAGATGGTATAAATGTTTTCGGTTACATGGATAGTTTTTGTAATGCTTGAGTCCTGGCTATAGTTGTGCCTGTCATTCAAATAGTGTTCGTAGTACCCATGAGGTTGGTTTATTCCCCTCCTCCTGTATGCTTCCACTGAGTTTTACTTCCCTCTGTGTACTTGTGTGGTCATTGGTTATTTCCAATTTAATAATGAGTATATGTGGTATTTGTTTTTCCATTCTTGAGACATTTCACTTAGGAGAATGGACTCTAGTTCCATTCAGATTATTGTGAAAGGTGTTCATTCATCTTTTTTATGGCTGAGTAGTACTTCATGGTATACATATACCACATTTTATTAATCCACTCATGAATTGATGGGCACTTGGTTTAATTCCACATCTTTGCTATTGTGAATTGTACTGCAATAAACATTTGAGTGCAGGTATCTTTTTGATAAAATTACTTCTTTTCCATTGGGTAAATTTCCAGTGGTGGAATTCCTGGATCGAATGGTAAGTATACTTTTAGTTCCTTGAGGAGTCTCCATGCTGGTTTCCATAGAGGTTGTACTAATTTGCAGACCCACCAACAGTATATAAGCATTCCTTTCTCTCTGCACCCGTGCCAGCATCTATTGTTTTTGGACTTTTAGATTAAAATCATTCTAACTGGGGTAAGGTGATATCTCATTGTGGTTTTAATTGGCATTTCCCTAATGATTAGGGATGTTGAGCATTTTTTCATATGTTTCTTGGTAATTTGTCTTTCTTCTTTTGAGAATCATCTGTTCATATTTCTTGCCTAATTTTTAATAGAGTTGTTTGTTTTTTCTTGCTGATTTGCTCGATTTCTTTGTAAATTGTGGTTTTTAGCCCTTATTGAATATGTAGTTTATGAATATTTTCTCCCATTCTGTAGATTGTCTGTTTTCTCTGTTGATCATTTCCTTAGCTATACAGAAGGTTTTTAATTTAACAAATCCCATTTGTTAATTTTTATTGTTGCCATGATTGCCATTGGGGTCTTTTTCATAAATTCTTTGCCTAGACCTATATCTAGAAGAATTTTCCTACATTTTCTTCTAGAATTTTTATGATTTCATGCTTTACATTTAAGTCTTTTATCCATCTTGAATTGATTTTTGTATATGGTGAGAGAGAGGGTTCCTGTTTCATTCTTCTGCATATGGCTATCCAACTTTCCTCACACCATTTATTGAATAGGGCTTCTTTTCCCCAGTGTACATTGTTTTCTGCTTTGTCAAAGATCAGTTGGTTGTAGGTAGGTGATTTTATGTCTGTGTTCTCTGTTCTGTTCCATTGGTCTATGTCTCTATTTTCATACCAATACCATGCTGTTTTGGTTACTTTAGCCTTGTAGTATAGTTTGAAGTCTGATAATGTAATACCTCTAGTTTTGTTGTTTTTGCTAGAGATTGTTTGGCTATTCAGGCTCCCTTCTGGTTTCTAAACAAAGTGTAGAATTATTTTTTTCCTAGATTTATGAAGTAACTTTGGTAACTTGATGGGGATTGCATTGAATTTGTAAATCACTTTGGGTAGTATGGACATTTTAACAATGTTGATTCTACCTATCCATGAGCATGATATATTTTCTCATTCATTTGTATCCTCTGCGATGTTTTTCCTCAGATTTTCATAGTTCTGAAAATATAGTTTTGGAGATATTAGTACATAAATGTTATTTAAAAGTTAACATGTGTGATCACATGGAGATAGGAAAAAGTCCTTGAACAGAGTATGGTATCATTTTTATTTTTATTGTTAAATTTGTGCAAATGGGGAAAAATGAAAAGACTAAAAGAATGTATAGCAGAATGTTAAAAATGGCTATCTCAAGTTAAAGGAATTATAAGTAATTATAAATTCAAATTTTTTTCCTCCTTTTTTCACTTTGATAATATATTATTAGGTAATAGATAGTTACCACTCAAACAATCATAATCTGAATAATATGTATGGCTATAATAACATTGTCTTTATATAATGTGAAATCAAGAAAGCAATATGCACATTATATGTACAATATATGCATAAAGAAAAAGCCTAAAGAAAATGTGCCAACTGTTAACAGCTTTTATCTTTGAATGTTATCATCAAACATTTTAATTTCTACTTTATATTTATCTTTATAATAAATATGTTTTCTTTTATATTTATCTTTGTAATATCTTTGTATTTTATACTTTCCATTTAGAATTATAATAAATATATTTTCTTTATAAAAAATAATCAATGTATTTTTAACATATTTACATCATTTGATTAAGTCTAGAACAATTTATGAATGTATATGTAAAATAAGAATGTTTCTAAAGATTTATTATAGAAGAAATTGGAATCATCATATCTGTTTAAGAAAGGAACAACTATAATATACACATAAAGTGGAACTGTTTTAACTATTAAAATTAGTTTTGCAAATATTAAGTGATAAAATATTGATAAAGTATTTTATATGTTAGATTTAAAAATCAGATTAAAATATGATATAATTCCAATTTTGGAAAACATCACATGCACTCATGCACTGAAAAAATATTCTCAAAGGAATACACTAAATGTTTTCAATGATTGTCTCTGTGTTAAAAAAATGGTTGTCTTTTGTTTACTTCTTTATGCTTTTCTGAATTTTCCAATGTGGTTTTCAAAGTATAATTATTAATTTTTTTAAAGATTATATATTTAAAATTTTTTTCTCTTTCCATACATTCTTTTTTCTTAGCTTACCATAAAGAAGAGCACTAAAAGTTGTTACAGAAGTGTTTTTTTCCAAGAAAAGGAATCTACTATTGAGTTTTAAATAAATCTATAACAAATTTAAATAATTAAAGAGTATGTCATATTGCTGTTTTGAGTTTGTTTGGTGAAGGAAAGGAGTCTTACAACTGAATTATAAAGCTTATTAGCGATGGTATTAATTCCAGTTATTTTCAGTGCAGATTGACACTATATAACACATGGTAATTATACATTTCAATTTGAAACATCTGAGAAAACACTATCTATAGTAAGCATATGTTCCAAATTGTTACAGATGCTCCTATATCAAAAATATCTTGCTTATAAGTGGGACCTAAGCTATGGGTTGCAGGGCCATAAAGGTGGAATAATAGACATTGAAGACTCCAAAGGTGGGAGGGTGGGAGGAGGGTGAGGGATGAAAACTTACTTATTGAGTACAACGTGTACTGTTCAGGTGATGGGGACTAAAAGCCCAAACCTTACCATTATAAAATATATCCATGTAACAAAACCATACTTGAATGCCTTAAATATATTGAAATTTTAAAAATATATATTTACAGAAAAAAATTGTGTAGAATGTTCGAAAAAAATGGGGGATATTTAATTTATTTATGTTCCTTTTAAGAAAAGTCACTTAATCTGATATATACCTGTGTGTGTGTGTGTGTGTGTGTGTGTGTGTGTGTGTATGTGTGTGTGTAAACTTTTCATTGGACCCCTATAGGAACTTATTTAAAAATATATTTAAACATCAGAAACCTTGTCTCCTTACCATCTTTAAACAAAGTCCAAATACCTCACCTTGAAATTCAAAACTTTCTAAAGTCAGGTCTCAATATACTTTTAAAATCTTATATATTTTTCTTTCCATCCTCCACCCCAAATGTACTATATTCAATCCATACCAGTATACTTGTCATTTTCTGAACAAACCCTTTATTTTCCCATGTCAGTTTCTTAGCCCAGAATATCCTTCCTCTATATCTCCACCTGTCAAAATTCTACTCATCTTCCAAGAACTACTCATGTCATCTGTTCCACAAAGCTGTCTCTAATTTTAGATTATGCTCATTATTCAGGTATTTTAAGGTATTTAAAAATATTTTTGAATGAGAGGGTAGATTTTTCTAATAAGAAATAAATAACAGTGACCTCAATCTTTATAGCATCTCTTCAGATTAGTGATTCTCTTAAAAAGCAAAAGCAAGTACATTAACTGACATGATATTCATTTTTATTCCTTTTGGTAAAAATTTGTCACTTTGTAACATGGTGATTTTTATGAGCATGTAGGAAACATTTTTAATGCACTAGGATGTGTGTCTTATAACAAGGTAAAGAAATCCAGCTAGATGGCTATCCAACATCAGACATGATTTCCTTCTGAAGCAAAAGTAGAACTATGGCTGCAGACGAGAAACCCTTTCGTGGATATAACGTACCACTCTTCTAAAAGTATTTGCAGGGAGAATTTGGCATGAGATTTAGGCATCAAAATTACTTTTAATATTACTCTCACCATGTTGGAAATATAGTAACCACATAGTTTGTGAGTTAGAGTACATCCCATTCTTCATGTCAGAGACAGGATATTTTTTTTTTTATTCTGTCCTAGAAATGAATAACTGTACTTGCAGATCCCTTGGGCTTGGAGGCAGCCTGAAATGATTACCAGATCTCAGGTATCCTCAGGTTAGAAGATCAATTCTATGGTTTTCTAAGATGACTTGGAAAAGTTATACAATTGTGAGGGCTCAGAGTGTTTCCAGAATTGATTCAGCCCAGTCCTACTTCTAGCCCAATGCAGCTCCAAGGACCAGGGAAGGAATGATTCTTTCACCCTGGGTATTTTTATTATCCAGCTGCTTCACAATCTAATGACTCAGGATTAATGAACAGTCACTAAATATCTTAGTCATCAATAGAAACTTTTTTGGAGGATTAATCGCATTTTGAATTTTGCTTTTATGAAATTCTAAGACTTTTTAATGCCAGGTGATAAACAAATTAATATTTTGTGTTACAAACAGCCTTATCTGCTACAGTATAGATGAATAATTAGATTTATGATATTGGTATATCATAGTAGTTATAAATAATATAATGCATTTTCCAGAGAGCATAAAGGCATTCATGCTATCCAAATTACCAATTTTTAACCATGTACTTATAGATTCAAATTTTGAATCTTCAATTCTACTAATATTTATATATTCATCTATAAACTCTTAAATCAAAACATGCATTTTAACAACTGGGATGTTTTAAAAACTACAAAAAATGGCTAATACAAAAACCTATTAAAATGCATTCGACTAAAAAATATGAGATTACAAAATGTATAGAAAATTGATATATTCATAATGGTATAACACTAAATCAAAAGAAACACATACCCCATAGAATACTATTTTCACTGTAATACTTTGTCTATGTTAGGCATTGCTTTGAGTTTATTGTTTTATTCATTCTTAGGATATAAGGACAACGCTTAGCAATTTGAAGATTGTACTGCATCAATTTACTACTGTAAAATTTGCAGTTTTTGTTGCCTAGAAACAATAGGATGAAGATGATGTTATTTACTTTTCTTTGTACATAGTTGAGAGTTATGGGAAACACTAAAAGAACTAATACACTATGGTTTGTGATTAAAATTATCTTTCTGTTAAAATGGGAATTCTATAAATAGTGAGCCTTATTGATGTTATTAGGGATATGAAACAGAGGATATACTATTAAATTCTAATCTATAGCTAGGTCTTTTGTCTTAGTGGGGAAGATTTCTTTTCTAATTCCAGTTATTTTTGTTTCTTGATTTTCTTCATATTTTTCATCAACACATATTTTCTGGATACATACTGTGTGCAATTCTAAAATTAGGAGGTAGGGATGCAAATTCTCATTTCAATAAATCCCTCATCTGACTTTTGTCACTGAGTAAGTATTTCATTGGTAAAATTGGTGACAACAATGAGCTCAGGAATAAGGGCTGACACAATCATTTCACTTGAAAATCAAAAAAAAAAAATGTCTTAGTTTGGTGTTTTGCTGCATCACCACTTACACTCACAGATAATCTTACAATAAAAACATCCTAGAAATTTTGTGGCAGATTTGATTGCCAAAAGAAAATACAACAACTTCGTTGTGGTATACTTTACATACCGGATTTTAGACAACTCAGATTAAATGAACTGAACAATATTAATATTTAGCTTTATATTCTTTAACTGCTGGAATTTTTTATTATTAAATAATAAACCAAGAAATATTTATTCTCAATTATACTAAACTTGGTTTAGTTGATTACTGAAAACATTTCACTGAAAAATACACAGGGAAACCTCGAAAATTTAATGCATGCCTAGGATGAAAATCCTCAGTTAAATCCTTTGATCTTGGATGAACAACAATAATTTTCAGTCACATTATACGGCAAGTATATATTTTATCTCAGAAGTCAATTTATCACATTCTCTGGAGCTTGGTTTATATTTCATTAAATTCTTAATACTCAGATTTGTAAGGATCTAGTGCTTGACATGACCACATAAAGATCACCCTGACAACCATATTGATTTCTTTAGCAGTCTGGAAAAAATCAAATGCTGCAAATATAGAAGCTTAAATCATTTCTCTGGGTATGATGTTCGTTCAATTACCTAGTCTTGATAAGTCAGGACTGTTAATACAAAGATCAAAAAATCTTCAAGGAAAGATCCTCTACAACTGCAAGTGGTTGTTGATAATTAAATATGTCATGTTCTTTATGACTCAGTGCTCAGTACTACTTAGAATTAATATTCTACACTTGATCATTCATTCAATACATGTTAATTTAACATATTTTTCAGTTAAGCAAAGTGCGGGGCTTTGGGATGCCAAATGAATGAGTGTCCTTTGCTGTTGAGCTGCTTGCAAGCATAGTCAGACATAAATAAATTGCAGTTACATGCAACTACTGCAATAGAGATGTAAACAAAGTATTTTGGGATCATTTAATAAGGAGCAATGAGGAACACCTTTCAACAAATGAGATGAAACAAAATTCAGTACTGTACTTGGTCACTAGAATATGTTTGTTTCCAAGAGAGACAGTCTTACTTAGAGATAATGATAGGTAAAATGTATTAGGTACTTAATAAGTGCCAAACATTGCTCTAAAGATGTCACAAATAATGTTAGTGCCATCACTCCTATCCAATTTAGATGACTGAGCTAAAAGAACATAGCCTGTACCTGTGGTTCTGAGACAGTGCACATAGGTGCCTAGAGCACTACAACAAACTCAGAGGGGCAACATATGACATAGTAATATTAACTTTTTAAGAAAATCATAGCAATACCCCATATCTACTTGACATCCCATGATATACGAACTTGAGGTACTTCACTATTTCTACACTAGATTGCACTTAATTTCATAATTGACACTATATCTTTGCGAAGTTGAATTTTTATCAATTGTGATAAAAAGCAAGTATTGTGCAAAAATCAATATGGATCAGAAAAAGAGGGGGCCAGGCCATGCCCAATAAGATTGCACAGTTCAAGAATTTGTTCTTGCTTTGTTTTTTTGTTTGTTTGGTCTTGGGGATTTGCTAAAAAATTATGGATACTTTAACAGTGCTGAATTAAAAGTTTGGGAACCCCTGATCTGTGGCATTTCTACTTAGAATATGCCCCCAAATGCTCCTTTTAAAGTTTATGTAAACAAAAGCAATTTATATAGGTAGAATTAATTAAGTATACTTTACCTCCCTTCCTTGCCTTCTCTTAGGAATACATACAGTCATATAGTCATTCCAGTGTTGAAGGGCCTCAAGATACAAATTAGTGTAATAACTTTTGCATTTATTAAACAAAAGGGATAGAATTGTTCAATGAATCTACAGTCAACCTGACTGTGTGTATGTAAGGCAGCATTGTAAAATTACTCACACTCCACTTCTGTACACGATCAGGATAGAAAGAAAATGAAAACAAATGTATACATGTAGTCTAATTCAGTTTAAAATTTAGTCCAAGCAATTATTTAAGTGGTCCCCTTAGCTTTTCACTTTGTTTCATTTGTATAATTTTGCAGCCTTCCACAAGCCTCTATTTCTTTCCCTTCATTCATCTATGAGCAGTGTGGGGCTCTGACTGTGTTCTTGCTGCAGCAGTGGGAGCAGGCGTTCTCCATGGAAAGAATTCTCAGGTCTTTCTGGACCATGAGGGTGTTCTTCATCTGCCTGTGCTCTGATCAGCATGTTGGTCTTTGACCTGAACTAGAGGATCAGAATGTACATCCAGTCTGGCTTTCCCTGGTCTCAGTTGGCTCTCATTATTGCCTTGCACCCTTTGAATGTCTGCCATGTTCTCCATCCTGCCTTTGGCCTAGCAAGCCCCATGGTAAGCCTGCTAGCTGGCACTGCAGCTGCTTTCAGCTGTTCCTTTAGGAAGATCAGAGGCCTCCTGGA
Organism: Indri indri; assembly: GCA_004363605.1. NCBI lineage: Eukaryota > Metazoa > Chordata > Mammalia > Primates > Indriidae > Indri > Indri indri. The sequence goes on along the minus strand of RJWJ010005118.1, from coordinate 33,970 downwards.
TCCTGTTCTCAACACAAGCAAACCAAGAGCAGTGTGGGAAAGCTAATCCCTGTCCTCTTTCTTCATTTTTATAGTGACAGTAATGATGGGGTATTCATATACCACAACAGACATGAAGAATACATTTTTGGACTGTGAGATCCTTCAGCGACTCTCAAGATGCAGACAACTGCACATTTAACTTAAGCTGACCCTATTTACTAGTTCGTTTTTTTCTCAAAATATCAGTTTGCATTAAAATGTGACTTCAGGATGGAGATTAGAGCTCCAGAAAAGCAACCATCACATTTCATTGTCTGCCAACTAAATCGTATAAGGCAGGCAATGGAGTGTGATAGAAAGAGCACTGGTTGTAGAATTAGACAGCTTTTTATACAATTACCTGCATAACTTGGATAAATCCATTCCTCTTTTGGAGTGGCATTTTTCTCATTTGCATAAAAGATTGTTCCTCCAGATGACATTTCTTCTTTGAACCCTTATTATTCTAATGATGCATATTTTACCATATTTTAACATTTTTTCAAGAATATAATCTTTATGAAATTATTACAAGTAACTCATTGTTATTAGTGTGCTATCACTATATATGTAAATAATAGAAATATATATACATATTTCTATTAAATACGTAAATAGAAGACATCACCTAAATTCTGTCCTTCATGGTCATTAAACATGATAAAGACCATTGAACAATATAGTTCTTAGCATTTGATAAAACAAATTAAACTTTTGAACTGCGAGGTCTTATCTTTATTATTTTTAAGGCAGGCTATGAAATAAATCTTCCTTTCTGTATCTCGCACGGATTGCACTGTGGTTCTCTGCAAAAGGGGCATTGGTGCATGTAAACAAAATAGTTCCACTTAGCAGAGCACATAGCTCAGGGCCTTCTGTCTTGCTTTCACTGATCTAGAAAGTACGATGAGAACAGACAGTGTCACAAAAATGGCTTTACTAGTGTTTGTGGGCAGACAGAACCTTAGTTTTTACCATGAATTTAAGATATAGTCACTTCCTTCTAGAAAACTATTACAGGGAAATAGAAGCATTGAGTTCTGTTTCATAACCATCTCGTTGGGGAGATTATAAAAAAGAAGAGGGAAAATGGATTGGGAATACTCTACCCCTGCCATAAAATAATCATAAATTAAGAACTTACAAGAGAAAGAAAAACCTGTCAGTAGTTTATTGAAAAGAATTCTATTTGCAATTATACTACCTTTGTAAACAATATTTTACTTATTTGACATACCTACAAATTACTTCTCTGCAGTAAGCTCATTTAATCATAGGCATTGGTACTTTAGTCTTCATAAGTAGAAAAACAAATATGTAAACACAAATGTATTAGACAGTTCTATTGCTTACTTAATAGATAATGAAGAAAAAAGCTTATTTTGATGTACTAATATGTTAAAAATAGATTTGTGGTCGTCATTTTTAGTGAAGGAACTTCTTTTATTTTATGTACATATTAAAGATATACTCCAACTATATAAATACCAATTTTTTTTAGGAATTCATGAAGGTAGTTTAATGTTTCTTAATGGAAGAAAGTTAAACTGAATTGGAAATGTGTTTGTAAATGTGTTTTCTTAAAATAGAATCACACTTCAGTTTTGTTTTGTCTTTGTTTTGTTTTTAATCTAGAGTTCTACTATATTTTCTCCTGCAAGTACATTAGAATATGCTTATGTTAAACTAAATATCTATTCTAGATTAAGGTAATTAATAAATGTTATTCAATTATAAATGACTACTAAAATAATCTAGATGTGGATGGGATTGAGGACCTAAATGGACATATCTGGATTGGCAAAGTAAAGGAAGAAATCTCAATCAAAGTTCTAAAACCAATCAATTCTTCTCACTTTGATGTTTTAAAGCTTCATATTTTACACCTAATATCTTAGTACATTTTAAGAAATTATGTAAGCACCCTTTAATGTTCCTATTTGTGCAAAGGAAGAAGGCTTTACATATTTCATTTATATAAACCAGCAAATTTCTGACACATGAAATAGACTTGACTTATTATATATTATCCTTTAAGGTGCCCATTTAAGAAGCTAGAATTCATTTCCCCCTGGTAAGTAACTTGCATTTATTAAAATATTATTTTTAATTTTTTATTAATAAATTGGACTTTATTTTCATGATTAGTAAACCTTATTTGCTATTTTAAAAGCAGAATTTCTAAAAAATATTTTAGTTAATTCCAAGTGGTTGATTTAATTCTCATCATGTTATTAGGGCTTTCTGTTCTGTATCTCTATTTTAGTAAATGTTAGTGTTTGTCTTGTATTAAATTAAGCTATAGCTGTGTTCTCAGATAAAAATCTCACTATTACTTACAAATCTAGTAGGGATCCTTTTTCTTCTTACTTTTATCCATTGAGATGGTTTTCCCCCTTAATATTAAACCTATAAATATTTATCTGTTTTTTAAATATACTTGTGCTTATCATCAAGGGTAACCTATTTAGCAAGTCAGTCAATGTAAGCACAACGCTCATTTTAATTGTATTAATTTGCCTCCTCAGAGAAAGAAGGAGGCGAAGTTTCCATCTGTCTCTGTCAATTTTGTTTCTTTCCAAGGAGAAAACAAAGACATTTTTACCATATAGGTGTGAAATGCACAAGTTTGGTAACCCAAGTTCACTCCCACACCTATTCATTTCCCCATAAAACATCCCACCAAGTGGAAAGTTTAAGGATGAGTGACACTAGTAGGCTCAAAATCTTCACTTTCAGTCTATTTAAAAAGCAACAATCCCAAGCCAGAAAGCTTCAGGAGTTCCTTGTCCTTCTCCACTGCTCCAGGACTCAGAGCTGCACTACTCGTGATGACCTGCCCTGCTGGAATAGTGCACAGTCACTTCGTGCATGAAATTAATTCCTCAGTACAGGCAAAATAATGTCTCATGAAACCTCCTCACTGTAATTTCCAAAGAACCAAGACAGGAAATATTTGAGGAAGAAAATGTTTTATGTGAAATACAAAACATAGGTTTGTAGATTTGACCGGTCATGAAAAAAAAGTAAGGATTTCAGAAATGTTTTATATGGGCTTTGCTGTAACACGTTAAGTTAGTAAAATTGTCCCAGGGTGACATGCTTTCCTACTTAAAAGACAATAGAATCCTATGGCTACACAGACTCTCTGCCTGGGGCAGCAGGACACAATGACATTGCCTTGCTTTGTGGCAGGGAGAAAAATCCCCTCCTCTCATTTCCCTTAGTATCAACAATTTTTTCTAACTTTTCTCTACACAAAACCCTGACCTCTGGCTCTTCTCTTTAAGTGATTCTCTTACTTACCACAACTACACTTTTAGCAAGTTGACAGTCTAAAATATACTTTCCTTACCATTAATGTCTGCACAGAGAAAGTCTAGTTCTCAGAGAATTCACAGAGTAGGGATGCGTGGAGGAAAATCGCTATACCTGCACTTGCCCTGGAACAGACCTTTAATGGGCTTTAAAGGTGGACCAGGCAAATGAATGGTCTGAAGCTTGCTTGTAAAGCCTTGGCTCCCAAAAGCAATCCTTTTTTCATTCAAGGAAGGAATTCTATATAGAGAAAATGTGAGAGTCACCGAAAGCTTGAAGTTTAGCTTAGAAATAACCTTAAAAATAAAATGTGTCCCCAGTGAGTTATTTCATGGATAGCAAGAAATTATTCTAAAGTTTATACAGAGAGGCAAAAGGCTCAAAATAGTCAAGATAATATCAGAGGAAAAGAACAAAGTTGGAGGACTGACACTAACTGACTTCAAGACTTATTATAAAGCTATGATAATCAAAACAATTTAGTGTTAACAAAAGAAAAATAGATCAATAGAACAGAACAGAGATCTCAGAAGTAGACCCACATAAATATAGTCAATTGATCTTTGACGAAGTAGCAAAGGAAATGCAGTGGAGCAAAGATAATCTTTTTAACAAGTGGTGCTGTGACAATAGGACATCCACATACAAAAAAATAAATCTCGTTACAGACCTTACACCCTCCACAAAAATTAACTCAAAATAGGTCATAAACCTAAATGTAAAACACAAGGCTACAAAACTCATAGAAGATAACATAAGAAGATAGATTGATAACCTTGGGAATGGTAATGACTTGTTAGATGCAACACCAAAGTCATGATTCATGAAAGAAATAATAAGCAAGACTTCATTAAAATAAAAAACTTTTGCTCTGTGAAAGACAATGTCAAGAAAATGAAAAGACAAGCAATAGACTAGAAGAAAATATTTGCAAAACAAACATCTGATAAAGGACTGTTATCCAAAATACACAAAGAAAACTTAGCACTTAAAAAAAACATTAAAAATGGAGCAAAGACCTTAACAAACACTTAACTAGAAAAGATATACAGATGAAAAATAAGCATGTGAAAAGATTCTTCACATCATATGTCATTAGAGAAATGCAAATTAAAACAGCAATGAGGTACTACTGCATACCCATTAGAATAGCCAGAATTTGGTACACTGACAACACCAAATGCTGGTGAGGATGTGGAGCAACAGGATCTCTGTCATCCATTGCTGGTGAGAATGCAAACTAGTATAGTTGCTTTGGAAGACAGTTTTGTGGTTTCTTACAAAACTAAACATACTCTTGCTGTACAATCCAGCAATCTTGCTCTTTGGTACTTACCCAGGTGAGTTGAACACTTATGTCTACAAAGAAACCTGAACACAGAATACCTTTACTCATAATTGCCAAAACTTGGAAGCAACCGAGATGTCCTTCAGTAGGTGGATGAATAGATAAACTGTGATACATCCAGAAAATGGAAACTTATTCAGCACGAAAAAGAAATAAGCTATTGAGCCATGAATAGACATGGAAGAACCTTAAACTCATATTACTAAGTGAAAGCCAATCTGAAAGGATGTATACTGTGTATTTCAACTACATGACATTCTGGTAAAGGCTATGGTGACAGTAAAAGGATCAATGATAGTGTTTGGGAGGAGGGCTGGATAATAGGCAGAGTGTGGAATGTTTTTAGGGTAGTGAAAATACTTCGATATTATAATGGTGGATACATGTTATTATACATTTATCCAACCCCATAGAATGTACAACACCAAGAGTGAACCCTAAGGTGGACTATGGACTTTGAGTGATTATGATGTGTCAGAGGTTCATCACTTGTAACAAATGTACCCTCTGGTGGGGGAGGCTGATAATAAGGAGATTATGCATGTGGTAGGGTAGGGGACATATGGGAAATCTCTGTACCTCCCTCTAAATTTTGCTGTGAACCTAAAATTGCTCTAAAAAAATAAAGCCTTAAATAAATAAATAAATAAATAAATAAGTAGACAGATAGTAGCCATTCCCATAATTCTGTTTAAGAAAGAAACTGAGGCCCAGCATGTTTATGTATTAGCAGAGTACACACTCTTAAAGGCCAAATCTGAATCTCACTTCTTCCTAATCTAATCTCTGAGAAACATTCCATTTCCACATATAATTACCTACTGTACTTATTATCATAACTAATCCTTGCAGTGTTAAGCCACATGGAATGGTAAATATTAAATTTGCAATAAAAAGAGCAAGTATCAATAATGCTTCCCATAGCCTAGTTAATGACAATTACATTGGCCAAATGTAAAGGGAAACGGTGGTTGGAGATCTAAGTAAGGAATAAAAATATTTCTGTAATGTTTTACATGTGACTCCCTTAAATTAATTTAAAAATGCCTATAGTATCTTTTATCACAGTGTTCTTTCTTCTTATTTTCCCCCTAAGTTTTAATAATAATGATTTTCCCGTACTCTCTTTTTCTATTGACACTAAAGTTTAAAATCAAACAGATATGAGAATGGAGTTAGTAGGGTACAATTAAGCTTATGCCTGAGTCACTTGTTTCGGAGGCTCTAAGTTATATTCAAGTTTTTTCATTTTCTTTTTTAATTGATATGTAATAATAATAATACATATTTATGGGATACAATAGTGATATTTCAGTACATATAATGTATACTGATCAGATTAGAGCAATTAGCATATCCATCATCTCAAACATTTATCATTTCTTTGTGTCAAGAACGTTCAATATCCTCTTTCTAGCTATTTGAAACTATATAATGTATTATTGTTAACTATAGTCATCCTACCATGGTCTAGAAGCTTTAAGATAATTCGTAGGTACAGTCTGGTCACAGGAAAACTAAACACATCTAGGGGAATTAATTAAATAGTATGAATTTTACAAAATCCAGTAAGTGTGGCATTATAACAGCTCTTCATGAAACCTCATTAAAAGGAATTCCAGCAGGTACTGAGGCATCATCTAGAATAATGTGCTGTGGAATCACAGGTGGTATGCACAGGAGCATAAACCTCAGGGACTGCAGGAAAGAACATTCAGCGACCTAAAACTTCAGCAGCATCAAAAATTACCACTTAAGAAACTCGGCAAATTAAAGAATTTCCTCCCCAGTAAGGACATTCATCTCCATCTAAGGCATTCATTTGTGCTGTTGTCTAGAGTCTAGATGATTATGTTTAAATGGGAGAATCATGACAAAATCACAGGTTTACCCTTCTGCTATTCGGAGAAGGAATTTCAATTATCAGAGGAAAATCATAGTAATTAGAGAAGAAACATGGAGAATGAATTTCCAAAGAGGCCATACTTGAGCTCATCAAACTTAAATGTTATGAACATTATATTTTTAAAAACAAATAACAAATCTAATATTGAAGTTTCAGACTGAGTGGAAGATTTAAGACTCAGTTTCCTGAATTTTGTGAGAGAGATCATTGAAACCTGATGGTGAATTGATATTTATCACCCTTGATTTTGCCAGCCTTATAAACCAAGACTGACTCCAACTTTTATAGAGCTCAGGCCTCTTTATTTTTCCTTCTTTTGTCTTTTATTTTTTTTAAATAGTGCCTGCACCTGGTTAAAAAGAATCAAACAATGCAGAAAAGATTATAATGAAGATTAACTGTCTACCAGCCCTCTCACCTCCCCCTCAGTCCATCAACCCACACTGCTACTTGTTCTGCCTCCCAGAAAAACAAAACAAAAAAGAAAAAAAAGTCTCCTATTTTTAACTCTTACGCCAGTTATTACCAAACCTTTAAATATTGGAGTTATAATTTTATTTATTGATTTATCAATTTAAGATTTTATCTATTGACTTTGCATCATGAAAGTTGAAGGTTTATTACAAGAAAATCTTCTCCACTTTTGAGTTCATAGACATAGAGAGTAGAATTGTGATTATTAGAGGCTGGGAAGGGTCGGAGGAAGGGAGGATTGGGAGAGGGTGGTTAATGGATACAAAGTTACAGCTAGATGGGATGTATAAATTCTAGTGTTTTGTAGCGTTGTGGATAAATATGGTTAATGATAATAATTTAGTGTAGGTTTTTAAAAAGCTAGAAGAGAGGATTTTGACTGTTCACAACACAAAGAAATTATCAAGGTTAGAGATGATAGGTATGATAATTGCCCTGATTTGGTCATTACACATTGTTTACATATATCAAAATATTACTTGTATCCCATAAATATGTACAATTATTATGTGTCAACTAAAAATAAAAGCCAAAAAATAAAAGAGGGCGTTCTCTCCATTTTGATAATTATTAGTGTCTCATTTGTTTACTGGCTGCTTTTGTAATGTTAAAACTCTCTCGTTCTACCAAACTTTAGAGAACATCTGTTGAACGCCCCCCACTCGACTATTTGATGAGATTATTAGTGCCGACATGTTCCCTGCGCTTCTCCACCCTTCAACGATGCCTTCCAATTTCCGTCAGCTGTACCTTTACTTCTACAGCTTAATGGCTAAAAACATCAATATTCTGTTTTGTAAGTATACTTGAATTTGATGTCAATTTATTAAACATTATTGAGTCTGTTATGGTCTTCCTCTTAGTACAGAGAGTGTTGTCAAACTCTGTGTAATAAAGCAAACAAAAACAGTGGTTAACTTTCACTGTCTGCAAATTTTAGATTTTTCAATGTTATAAAACATTGCTTCTTGATAATTGCTAAGCTGAAGTTATTTGGCCAATATTTTATTAAAGGGGCAAGTGATGATTTAGGCACTGTTATTGTTTTTATCATCTCTGGGAGAAATTTGTCAGGAACAACACAGGATTGTGTATATATTTTATTGATCCTTTCATGGCTTTTGAATCCAAGTCAATGAATCAGTTATAGGTCTAACTAAGTGAATGCAGTATGGGCCAGCAGCCTTTGATGTAACCTGGGCTTAGAAACAGTCTCCTGATGAGTGAGACAATAATTTCCAGCAGATAAAACAGGGATGTGTATTGACTTTTCTCCTCTTCAACTAGTTCTTTAATAACTGGATGCTTCTTTTGAGAGAGCTTGGTGCAGGCACCTGCTGGTTCTCCAACTAGAAAGAGCAGGAAAACAATCACCTTCATGTGTGCTGGGAACATTATTCTATTGTTGCAAATTAGAGGTGATTTTAGCAGTGGTGTCTGATTAATGTCAGATAGAATGGCTAAATATCAACTATTGCAAGAAGAGGGTAATCATTTTTGGTAACGAGCATCTAGCCTTCATCTAGTTTATAGTGAACAGGCTTGCAGCATTCCCTAAGTCTGGGTGCATAGGAATCACTTAGAAAGCATTTTAGACATACAGTCTCCCGGGAGATTCTCAGTTAGTGGATGTGTGAAGTGGGGGCCTGAGGATCTATAATTTAAAAAATCTTCTCAAGTGATGGCAAGCCAAAGCCAGGTTTTATAAATATTGTATGCAACAAGTTATTTTGCTTATTATTTACAGACACACTGTGCAACCAGTTTACATTCAAGGGCCAACAGGAAGTTAAATTATTTAAATGCAAACAATCTTTAGGAAGATTTTTGCAAATTTTTCCCCATGTTTATAGCAGGTATTTAGCAGCACCTATTTAATTTTTTTTTTTTTTTTCATTTTGGAATTGTCCTGGCCATGCTCTTGATATGCTCTTTGGAAACTTGGTTACCCATTTGTTTATAAGTGGTGATAGATTTAAATTTGTTTTCTGAGGCTATCTTATCTCTGCTCCTGGAATCCTTTACACTCAAGTGCGCTTTCAGTTATGCCTCAGCTCATCTCCTTGAAGAATCATTTCAGGCACATATTCTTTATGTGTTAGGTTCTGTTAACCTAAATTTCTACCTAAAATTTTGTCAGTGCACATAAATCGACTTTTAACTTGCAATATAAAATAATTGCACTCCAGATACTTGTCAAATAATATAACCTTGAACTCTCTGCTGTCCAATACTTATTTAAAACTCTGTTAAAATAAATAACATTCTCGAAAGACTAGGCGAAATGTATGCATTGCAACCCATAATAAAATTTGTTCTTGGATCATGTCAGAGCAGCAGAGAGCTGAGTATATTCTGTATTATTTTGGCCCTAGTGCATTGCTTTCATTAGCATTAGACCACCAGCCTCCACTGAGAGAGCAAAAATCTATATATAACTCATAATAATGGCTACTATTAGGATCTCCATCTATCCAGTCTTTAAATTAATGGAAAAATTTGAAAAGCACTCACTGAGTATTTATAACCTTCAAAAGATAGAGGAGAATATACTGATATCTCTCAGTTGCAAGATATATTAATACCTGTACAGAAATTAACTGTAGAACCATATTTTGTTTAAAAAGCTCACTATTTTTTTCCTGCTACTACATACATGTCTGCATTGATTTTATTACACATGATTCTTATTCTCATCCAAATTTTCAAATAAAATTAAAATTTCACAAAGATGTGTTATGTTTATCCTATGGGTCCAGGTACAGCAGGCACTTGATGTGACTGTCAGAGGAAAACATACCCCAGTTATGAAGCCAAAGTCAGTGTCCTCTTTTGATAATCCACAAGAGAAAATTCTTTCATGTCCTATACTGTTGGACAGCTGGGCTTCTGACAAACAACACTTTGGTTTGTATCTATCTTAAAGACACTGTGAACATTATAACTGATTCTGTTTCTATCTTCACTTTATCCTCCAGAAAGCTTGAAGTCAAATTGCCAACCATCTTGGACACATGTTCAGAACAATTGGGCAGGTGAATTTTTTTTAAATTCTAATCATTTGGCTGCATTTAGTTTTTCTACCTTTTTATTATTATATAACAAATTTTGATCCATTTCATTGGTGAGAAAAACTTCTACTTTAACACCTCAGATTCCAATAGTCCACTTTCAGACTGTAAGTTTCTACATTTCCACCTCTCCCATCACTTCATCTACTCTTACATTCACTCTTTAACCTCATGGAACTCTTCATTTTCTTTATTTGCTTTTTGATAGACTCATTTCCCATTTTGGTAAAATGGCATCAAGATCTATCTGGTCACCTAAGCCTAAGACTTCGGAGCCATCTCGAATGTCTCTTTCCACAGTCCCCTGCCTCTCAATGTCAATAAATTCTTTCATTTACACCTTTTTAAAATCTTGGGAATTTGTCTTTTCCTTCTTCTTTATTTCCATAGCTGTCACTTTAGTTAAGGTAGCCAATATTTTTTGCCTATACTATTACAATGGCCTCCTTATTGGGCTCCTTGCTGCAAGTCTTATCCCTGCCAATTCTTTCCCACAGTTACTAGATTATCTTTTCAAAATATGAATCACCATAAATCATATCAGATCATTCAGCTACTTAGAGTTCTTCAGTGTCTTCCCCGTGTCTTCCCCTGTCTACATAACAGAGCTCAAACTTAAGCATGGCATCCACAGCCCCTCAGGATTGACTGACCCCTAACTGCTCTATAGACTATTGCCCCTCATGCCCCCACGACACACCCTCCTCCAGCCTAACTAAGTACTTCACTGCTCTAAAGGTACCTTACTGCTGCTCAGCTCTAGCCCCATTTGTGTCTGGTATATCTTCTCTCTGGAATACCCTACCCAATTCTACCACCCCAGTTTACATGGTGAATTTTTAATTCTTTGTTAAAATATTATTTATACTGATAAGGCTTATACCCTATGACATTTATATTTTCAATACTAAATAAAACCTCTCCCCCCCTCCACCAGCCTTCTCTCCTATGACTCTCTTTTGTGCCCATATTTTATTCATACAGGATTTCTGGTGCCTTGGCCTCTTCCTTTCCCATCTAGGGTCTTCATATGGGCTATTTTTCTTGGTCAGGGTGTTCCTTTAGCCCTTCTTTTCACTTAAACTGTTCACTCTCATTTTTCAGGTATGTGTCTATGTCACGATAAGCGAAGACCTCCATGTGACTAAAACAAATGAAAATTTTTCTCTCCTAATCATGACCTCCCAGCAATACTTAGTAAAATATGAAATTTCCTTATTTTTTTAACACTTACCTCTCACATTTCCTGCAGAATATACTCTGTTCTCCTACTTGATTGACTGACTTGCTTTTCTCATTCTTTCTTTGCTACCCAAAAATCTTTCTCAGGACTGAGTCCTTGGCCTCCTTTTCTTCTCTTACAATGGTCTCTCTCTAGGCGATTTCATCAGGTTTCAGAATTTAAAATACCAAATGAGGCTCTTCATCTCTGGACATCTATTCTAAGAGCCAGAGTTGTAAATATTATGTCTTACATGACAGCTGCACCGGATGTCAGAGACATCTCAAACTTAACTTGTTCAAAACAATTTTTATTGCATTTTTTATCTCTGGCAGAACACCTGGTACCTCCCAGTCTCTCCTAGCTCAGCAAATGGCACCACTATCCACCCAGTTACTAAAGCAGAAGCCTGGAACCATCATTCCTCTTGTGTTCATCTCCTTTCCTCTGATCTCTTCCTCTGATTTCTTTCACATCCTTCGTACTGGACTCCCTGTTTTGCTCTTTGCCTCCCTCCTATCCATTCTCCACGCAGAAACCAAAGTGAGCTTATTAAAACCCAACTCATATTATGCCACTCCTCGTAAAACCTATCAATAGTTTCCAGTTAGAGTAAAACAGACACTTTTACCAGGACCTACAGAGAGGCATGATCCTTCCAAGTTCATCTAATGGAACTCTCCCCATCACTTGCTCACTAGACTGATAATGCCAGCATACTCTCAGTTCCTAGGACAGGCCCAGCTCTTCCCTGCCTCAAGGCCTTTGCCCTTGCTACTTCCATTGCCAGGAACTCACTTTCTCTAAACCCCAAAATGGTAGGTCCTTATTCTTGAGTTCTCGATTTGGATTTTGTTCGTTAGAGAGTACCGCTCTGAACACCCTTGGCACATTCCCTGTTTTTCTTATATTTTGTTTATTCACTACCTATTATTTTTTATAGTTGTTGACTTATAGTTTATTTGTTTATGTGGTTTGTTGGTCCCACCAAACTTAAAGCTTCATGAGAACAGAGATTATGTCTGTTTTGTTTGATGTTAGATCTCTAATTTTAGCATGGTGCCAGAGTAGGTACTTAATAAACATTTTTTATGAATGATTCTCTCAGCTTAAACATCATAGGAAGTCTGTGGTCTTTTAGAATATCATAGAACCACTTATTATATGACCTGTATCTCTTTATACTTCTCCTTTATAGTGCTTTACCCATTTACAACATTGTCTTCAATGTTAGACAGTAATGACATGGGATCTCATATGTTTGTTTGTTTTTTCCATCGTGGCATTTCTAGTACCCTGTATAGTGGCTACAACATGAGTAGTATATATTTGGGTAGTAAAGAAATATTTGGTTACTCTAGAAGATTATTAATTTTTTGTTGTCCGAATTGATAAAATTGCTAAAGGTAACTTGGAGACTTTTAAATGGCAGAAATGAGTTGTATTAATATAAAAGAAGATCTTATATTGAATTGGAGCTTAGAAAGGATTGTGATTTGATCAGTAAAATCCAAATAATCTTTTCTCTGTAAAAATAGACACGACTGTATGAATTTAGAAAAGCTACGTAATAATTTGCATGAGAGAAGAGCATTGGTTCAGGTAGAGTAGGAAGTAAGGCAGAATCTCCCTGATTAAGCAAAAACTCTGTTTACCAGAAGTGAGTCAAAAGAACACAGGCAAACTTTAGCAACATGGTAAGTTGATTTCCTTTGACAGGCAGAATATTAAATCTAAGCAATTCATCAAAAATAGAAAATATAGACAGATAAGTAAAAAGTGATTACAACAAAAAGTAACAACACAAAAATACAAAATTCTAGAGCAAGAAATTCCAAAGTGTGTTCTGCTGCTAAAATGGTGGTGTGGGGAATGGGGGCTGAGAAAGTGTTCCCAGGCGATTACAAGTATAGATTAAACAAAACCATAGCGGTGTCTTCCCTGAGACTTTCTCGAAGCCTTTAATATTTATAGTGCCTTGGGGCCCATCAAGGGAAGTATATGGAATGAATTTTTTTTTCTCCAAATTCTCTGGCCAGGAAATAATTTTTGTGCAGAATATCTAGGGATGGATCTGGGAATAATTAGTCTTGGTCCTGAAAGTGACCTTCCATTAGCAGAGATTTAGTTCAATTTTGTGAGATGTAAAGTATAATAGTCATTCTTAGATTGTTAAAAGGAGCCTTTAAGCAATCATATGCATGCATTTCCTGTAGTTACTCAAGCACAACCCCTGAAGTTTCCCTCTAATGTGAAGAGAACGCAAGTCATTCTACCAGGGTTATCAAGCAAAAATGGATGATTGAGAAGTGAGGAGGAAATGAGAATGGTGAAAACAGTGTACAAGGAGCCATTGTAATCTTAGTTCAATCCTTGACAGAACCTAATTCATACATTTCAAAGTCATTAAGTGGGTCAAAGTAAGGTAAGATAATGGAGGCTTTGTGATCTATTGACCTTCTTACATCACTAAAAAAATCAAATTTTGGCCTGAAAATAGTGGATTCCTTCTCAATAATTCATATTACCCAGAAATCTGGGGCTTACTGGAATTCTTAATAAAAATTACAAATCTCCCTGCAATAAATTTCAAGTGTGGTTCTTGATAACTTTGAGTATAGTTTGCCATTAAGCTTGCCCATTATCAATTATTGCTCACTTTTCATTTTGTTTTGATTTTTTGATCTCAGGGAAACTTTACATTCTTTCTCCTTGGTAATTTTTAGGTTGTGCAGAACCTTTTGTTCTGTTTGACCACAGTCTTTCAGGAAGTTGATTTAGTTTTTGGCATAAAAATGTCCCTGTGGTGTTTTTAAGTGTTGCTTATTTCAACTGAGAATACTTCGCTATAGGACTTCCACAGACAGACCCAACTCTGATCAATTAGCAAATCCCTCCTCTGAAGGAACTGCTCCTCTAATCTCAAACCACACTGCAAGCACCCTTTTCCTGTACTCATTTCACTGTTTTCTCTTTCTTTCAAAGACATGGAAAAGTAGGAAAAAAAAGATAATTCTAGTCTTTTCTCCTTGTAAGTGTATTTTTAAAAGATAACAGCTGTTTTTTTTTTTCTAAATAAAATGATGCATGCTTATCTTAAAAATAAATCCAACAATTTGGAGAAGCACAAAAAAGAGATAACATCCCAAATCCCACCACACTGTTTCTTCTGTTTATACACCAGTGTTACATTTGGGAAGCATTTTTCAATCTCTATGTGAATAAACAGAGGAAAAAAGAAAGTGAGCCAGATATGATTTTATAAGAATTGAATGATAGAATACATGCTTTTTTAAAGATAAAAAATATTAAATTTAATTTTACTTGAATCTAACAGAACAAAACATGAGCGCAACTGATGGAATTGTTAAACTTGAAGTAAATGTTTCAATACCAACAAATTATTAATTATTAGAAAAAAAGAAAAACACCTCCTAAAGACTATGATTAATAACAATGTACTGTGTTCATGAAAATTGCTGAGAGTAGATTTTAAGTATTCTCACCACAAAAAATGAAAACTATATGAGGTAATGCTTATGTTAACCGGCTCAATGTAGCCATTCTACAATGCATAAACATTTCAAAACAACATGTTTTATGTGATAAATATATACAATTTTTATTTGTCAAAAAAACCTTCTAAGATTAAAGAAGAATACCAAAGGTATGGAGTCTTTAAATCCATGTCCACATTTAATAAGGATGGACCAACAGGCCTTCTTGGAAGACAAGGGGTAAACTCTTTTCCAATTGCTTCCCCCACTACTCCTTCCTCATGGATGTTGTTTTGTTGCTCACGTTATATTTACTCTATTTATTGTCTTAAATGATGAATGGGTTAAGGATAATACTTTTCTGTCATTATCTTCTTTCTCTCAGAATATGTAGACTTTCCTCCATTGTATTCTGGAAATGAATTTTGGAAAATAATTCTTAGGCTGGCCTGCTTTTGTCCCCTGTAGAAAACTTATTTTATTCTCTCAGGATGCCCTAGAGAATTGTTTATCTTTGAAGTTCGATTATTTAAATAGCATATGTTTGCTGTTGATTGCTCTTTGTCAGCTTTTCCCAAAGCTAAAGATTTAGTTTATAGAAATATCCTGTTTCATGTCTTTAAGTATTTTTCCTATTCAAGATGTTGGGCTTTCTACTTCAAATCACAATTATCTTTATATTGTATTGTTTTTGTCTTCATATCTATCATTGTTTCTTTGATTTTCTTTTCTTTTTTCTTCTTCCCTTCTGTATTTACTGTGATTATCTCAAGTCATTAATTCAAAAGCCAGATTGTCTATTTTGCCCTCTATGGATTCTAACTGACACATTAGCTCTGTAATGATGTGTTTTGATTGTTCATTGTAGTGGTTCTTAATTTGCATCCTTTGGTCTTCAGCTTCCTTGTCTAGTCCTTTCTATTGTTTTATCTTATTGTCTTTGAGCTCTTAGATTCTGAGATCTTCTGTGATGTAAGTCACTCATGAGGAATATGCTTTAGTATCTTGGGTTATGTTTTCTTCCAGACTGGGTTCTTGATTTATCACATTCGTAATATGTTACTTTCTTCCTTTTACTCCTCCCTTTCTCCTTCCCTCCCTTTCTTCTTTCCTCCTTATTTTCTTTTCCTTTAGTACATTAGCACTGTTGCAATCTAATTTCTTTTCTCCTTGTTCATAATCAATCTACATAGCTCTCTTTTAATGTTTTGTAAACTTATTCTGCTACAGAGTGGTATGTTATCTTTGATTACTTTAACAGGGACCAGTTTGTCTACCCTCTTCTAAGGTATAGTTTAAAGGCTGAGGTTTGTTATTAATTCAATTTTTAAAAGTATTAAGGGTTAGGTGGGGAGAGATGAGTGTTATTGGGGATGCGGATTACCCTTTCTGAATGACCTGGGTTTAACCGTGCATTAACTCTCCTCAGAAAATTCCTACTCTACTCAGCCATTATATCACATTCCCCAGGTTATATATTGTTGCCTAACTCTGGACAGCGCCCAGGAAGATGATAAGCCCTGGCTGCCTTGACTGCCTCTCTCAGGTCTCATACTCACCTGCAGTGGTGTTTACCTTATGGGGTTTCCACTGACTTTTATCAGGGCTGCCTCTTTAGTTCTTTTGTTACCTTCTCTTTAAATTAAAGAATAACAGTGACAAGTCTCAAGGTTTTGTAGATTGAACTTTTTCTTTCATAGTTACCTTCTGGGTAGAGCCAAGGTATTGGCTGGTACCAAACTATAATTTTCTGTTTCTTCCATTAACCACCGCTTTTTAAATTTACAATAAAAAGTTTTCCCCTTTATCTCTTTTTGTGTGGTTGTTGCTAATGAGGTTTTAGCAGTTTTACTATCTTAATTATTACTATTTGTTTTCTTGGTTACTGGCAAGGGAAATTCTGTGGCACAGTTTCATTTCCTCATATTTACCTCTTCCCTTATCTATAAAGCATGGATTCAATCCCAAAATTATTACCTTTCAATCACACAAAGAAAGTTTCCTTAACGACCAAGCTTTTCCATTTTTTTTCCTGTTTGTTTTCAAATGGCATTAAATTGTAGAGTTTCATATTTTCTTTCCAAGGCTAGAGTATTTATGAAAGGGATCAAACCATATTCTTATTCCAACCTTTCTTAACAGAATTTGACATGGCAGGGAATAAACTACTTTTCTAATTAACTTTTTATTTTAGAATAGTTTTAACATATGATTTTAACAGAAAAATTGCAATGATCTTACAGAGAGTGCCCATATACTCCTAATGGGGTTTGCTCTATTGTTATTTTCCATTGCTGGTACATTTTGTCACAACTAAAAACCAAACATCTTTATATTACTATTTACTAAACTCATACTTCAAGCTTCACTCATTTTCTCACTAAAGTCCTTGTTTTTCTTCCTGGATGCCATCTAGGATTCATATTTGGTAGTTATTTAGTAGTTATATCTCCTTAATCTCTCCTCTGGTCTGCAACAGTTTCTCAGACTTTCCTTATAATTTGATGATGAGGACAATTTTTTTTTTAATTTCAGAATATTATGAGGGTACAAACATTTTGGTTACATTTTATGTCTTTGCCTCACCCAAGCGAGGGTTAGAGCCATGCCCTTCCCCCCTATAATGCTCCCCATGTCCTTTAGTTGTGGGTTTACCCCCCTCCCCCTAATCCCTGGAGAGTGTTACTGCCATGTGAGCACCCTAGTGTTCATCAGTTAGTACCAATTTGATGGCGAGTACAAGTGGAGCCTGTTCTTCCGATCTTGTGATACCTCACTTTGGATAATGGGTTTACGTTTAATCCAGGAAAATATAAGAGGTGCTAGATCACTGTTGTTTCTTATGATTGAGTAATATTCCATTGTATACATATACTGAATTTTAATAGTCCATTCATGAATTGATGGACATTTGGGTTGTTTCCACATCTTTGCAATAGTGAATTCTGCTGTCATAAACGTTCGGGTGCAGATGTCTCTACTATAGCATATCTTTTGCTCTTTTGGGTAGATGCCTAATAGTGCTATTGCTGGGTCAAATGGTATTTCTATTTTTAGCTCTTTGAGGTATCTCCAAATTCTTTTCCACAGAGGTTGCACTAATTTGCAGTCCCACCAGCAGTGTAAGAGTATTCCTGTCTCTCCACATCCTCGCCAGCATTTGTTGTTTTGGGATTTTTTGATAGAGGCCAATCTCACTGGGGTTAGGTGATATCTCATTGTGGGTTTGATTTGCATTTCTTTAGTGATTAGAGATGTTGAGCATTTTTTTATGTTTGCTGGCCATCCTTCTGTCTTCTTTTGAAAAGTTTCTGTTCATTTCCTTTGCCCATTTGTTGATGGGGTTGTTTGATTTTTTCTTGTTGATTTTTTAAAGTTCTAGATAGATTCTAGTTATCAGCCCTTTATCAGATGTGTACAGAGCAAATATTTTCTCCCATTCTGTAGGCTGTCTATTCACTGTAATGATAGTTTCCTTGGCTGTGCAAAAGGTTTTTAATTTGATCAGATCCCATTTATTTATTTTTGTTGCTGTGGTGATTGCTTTGGGGGTCTTCTTCAAGAATTCCTTGTTTAGGATGATGTCTGAAAGGGTCTTCCCAACATCTTCTTTTAGAATTCTTAAGGTTTCATGCCTTAGTTTTAAGATGGTGACGATTTTGAGTACTGGTAAGGTAGTTTGTAAAATGCTCCTCAATTCTGGCTTATCTGATGATTTTCTAGTAGCTAGACTGGAGTTATGAATTTGTGGGACTGAAACCACAGAAGTTAAGTGCCTTTCTCATCAAGGGTACTCTTAGGGGCTGTATCCCCTAAAATTCATATATTGAAGTCCTAGCACCCAGTAATTCATAATGTGTCTGTGTTTGGAGATGGGGCCTTTAAAGAGGTAATTAAGGTAAAATGAAACCATTTAGGTGGGCCCTAAACCAATCTAACTGATGTCCTTAGAAGAAGAGAAATTAGATCACAGACAACACAGACTGAGGACACAGCAGGAAGGCAGTCATCTGCAAGCCAGGCGAGGAGGCCTCAGAAGAAATAAAACCTACCCAGACCTTGACTGTGGACTTCTAGCCTCCAGAACTGTGAGAAAATTACTTTTTGTTATTTAAGCCATCCAGGTTGTAGTATTTTTGTTATGGCAGCCCCAGCAGTCCAATACAGGTCCATACTATTAACATGACTTACTACTGGTTATATTATCCATGATCTCAGCCTAGGTAGTTTTAGCCAGGGTTCTCCACTGTAAGATACTTTTTCCCTTCCCTTTCCATACTTGATGCTTCTGAAGCAAGTTGCTAAATGCAGCTAGCACAGGAGGCATCTGGGGAATGAGTTGTAGGAGTGTTTACCTCCACCTCCTGGAAAGGAACTATCTATAAAAATCATTTGGAATTTTTCTATAAAAAAGATTTGTATCTTCTCTTCCATTTATTTATGTATTCAATTATGTACTTATATCAATACTGGATAACATATTTTTATTTTATACTTGGGTTCATAATCCAATACTAATTTATTTATTTTGTTACTTGAATTGTTCTGGCTTTGGCCATTGGGAGTTCTTTCAGTTGGCTTTTCCATCCCTTTGACATGTATCCATTACTGTCTTTTAATTTTTTAGTCCTTCCTTATTTTCTGTCATTAAAAGATGCTCCAAGGTCATCTTATATTTTTCCTGCCCCAGCCCCAGAATTAGCCATTTCTCCAGGGGGCTTTGCTTCTTTTTACTAGAGAAACCAAGATCTCCGTGCTACTTAGAACAAACTGTTTGAAATACAGTCTTGTAGAGGTTTTCAAAAAGGGTTCTCCATATTCCAAATTACAATTTTTTGCTTGTATTCTCCCTCAGTCATTCAGGGAAATGATACTTTTCTCTCCTTGATGTAAAGTCAAACTTCCTTGATATTTTCTTTCTTTCTCAATCACTGGATCAGGGCTTCCCACAAAGTATGTGTTCAGTGAACATAAGTTCTATGAGAGTCTCTGTAAGAAAAAAGTTTCAATTCATGATCAAATAATTTGGAAAGCCTAGGGTAAGCATAGCTTCTGAAAATTTACGTTTTACATTGACAAATGATAAATACCTTTCTTAAAATGTTTATGCAGTAAAGTAACCTAGTTAACCTAGTTAAACTCAGATTTTTTCCTATTTGACTATAGATACTATCATTTTTAGAATGTGTATTGACATCTTATAGAACTTGTGTTCCTTGGAATTTACTTGGGTCAAGCCAAACATAATACTTTTACTTGGATGCCACCTGCAGCTATACTGTACAGCAGTTCAGAGAAGTGTTTTCTTTTCAGTGCACTGAGGCTAAAACGAAAATAATCATTTTGAGGTGCCCTGTGGTTGAATGGTCTTTTCATCAGAGTGCTGTATCTCTTTCTTTCATCTCCTTGAGCATAAACCCCCTAGCTCTACCAAGCTCAGGCTCAGTGTGGGCACCTTATCCAACAGTGTTGCATGTGGAGTTGAAAATAATCTTATCTGTCTCACTGAGCAAATACGGTGTTAACCCAGACCATTTTTCCATAACTCTGACAACATGAGGTCCTATTTTTCTCATACGTCTCTAAAAGATGTGTTCTAAGAGGACTACACCCTAGCTATTGAATAAATGGTGAATCATTTCTATGAATTCACTGAAATTAGGGACAATAAATTTAGCAAAACCTTAATCAATAAAAGTGCAACTGATGAGA
Source organism: Indri indri (assembly GCA_004363605.1). NCBI lineage: Eukaryota > Metazoa > Chordata > Mammalia > Primates > Indriidae > Indri > Indri indri. The sequence goes on along the minus strand of RJWJ010005118.1, from coordinate 13,401 downwards.
ACAAAAAATTGCTTAGATTCTGCCCCCCGACATTGTTAATTAAAGGAGTCAGAGACAGAAGACAACAAAATAAATTAATATTATGAAAATTAGCTTCATAAAATTAACTTTCAGTTCAGGAACATACTAATTTTTATTTATTTATTTTTTTACCTATAGAACAGTGACTTAAAAATAAAACATCATTTTTTAAAAATAATAATATAAAACAGCATTCCTCAAATGCTTGCTATAAGCCAAGTACTATTCTGAGCACTCTACATTTAATATTTAATTTAATTCTCACAATGAATATATGAGGTATATGCTATTATTATATTCATTTAACACTTTGAGAAATTGAAGGATGGAGATATAAAGTAACTTTTGCCCAAGGTCACACACCCTGTAATGGGTAAAGACTAGAATTTGAATCTAGGCATCCTGATGTGAAGATGCATGACCCATTAAAAGTAGTCTTGGTTCATCTTGTTTATCAAAACGTAAAAGCAATTGGAATAAGTATACAATACTCTCTTACAACTGGTAAGTTCTTACACAAAAGCATGCATAATTTCTAATTTAGTTTACATGGGATAGATCCCAGGAATTGACATTTTTTTAACAAGCACAACCATTCTTCCCCACTCTCATGGTTGTGTTGTGGATAGTTCACAGATAATACTTCGAGAAACACTTGCAAGATAGCATATGTTCTAAGAGATTGAATAATTACAACAGGCAAATATTGTAAGAACTTGAAAGCATTAATTAAAATGTTTACACTATTTGCAAGCAAAGGAATAGGTGCATTTTTGCTGCTTTATTTCATCTTCAAGACTTGCTGTCTATATCTGCTCTTTTAAATAATATTACTTCCTTCTCTCTTTAATAGAGTAGATATATATTAAGTACCTAATTTGTGCCTCATACTCTTATAGCTGTGCACATCTTTATAAGTGCAAAAAGTTTAAATAATTTGCATTAGACTATATTCAGTCAAGTATGCATACTTAAATCCCTTGGGTAACCACTGAAAGAACACTGAAAAAATGTACCATTACCTAGGTAATAGAGGAAAAATATGAATAGCAGGATAGTTATTTGACATAAAATAAGGCAAGAAAACATAGTAATAAGAATGTAAAATTGCTGGATGAAATAGAAAACAACTACTAAAATGGCAGATAAAAGCTCAGATATACCAGTAATAATATTAAATGTAAAATGATTAAATAATCCAAGTAAGGCCTAGAATGTCAGAATCCAACTATATGCTAATGACAAGAGTGCACCTTAAATAGAAACACACAGAAAAGCTGAAAGCAAAAGAATAGAAAAAGGTATATCATGCAAATACTTACTAAAAGAAATTTGGCTTAGCAATACTGACATTAGAAAAAGTAGACTCTATGACAATCTGTTTTAGTAGCTAAAGGGGGGCACATTTCAAAATGATAAAAAGATAAGTCTCCTAGGAAGAGAGGAGGATAGGTAGATTTTTATCCACCAATAGTGTACCTATAAAATATATACAGCAAAAAATTGATAGAACTAAAAGTTTTAATAGAGAAATGTACAATCATAGAAGACTAACACATCTTTTGAGAAGTTATTTTTAAAAAGTAAACAAAAAATCTCAAAGGATAGGGAAAACCTTAGACACAAAATTAACAAACTTGACTGAATAAATATAAGTAGAATAATTCACCCAACAATGACAGAATTCACATTCTTTCAAGTGTAGATTGAACATTTTTAATAATTAATAAGATTCTAGGTCATATAGCAAATTTTAATGCTTTCAAAGGCTTAGAGTCATGTTTAGTTTTTACTTTTTCTAACTGAAGTAAAATTAAGTTAAAATCAGTAACTAAGAGATAATTAGGGCATTTACAACTCCTAGAAATTAAAGCCTTAAAATCCAGAAATCAAAGAAGAAATTATAATGGAGATTAGAAAATATTTAATTGAATGATAATGGAGGTATTGTATATGAAAACTTATAGGATATGGCTAAAGCAGTGTTTAGGGGAAATTTTAAAGTCTAAAATGTATTAGTTAGAAAAAAGAGAAGGGCTAAAAGAGAAAGAGTTAAGATCCCTTCTCATGATTCTCTGGAAAAAACAGCAAAAAAACACACACAAAAAACAAAGAAAACCCTGAAGACTAGCAGAAGACTAGAAGACTAGCAATAGTAAAGATTAGACAACAAATCAATGATATAAAAGACAAATAAATAATGGAGAAAATAAACAAAGCTAGTTTATGAGCAACTATTTTGGCAGATTAATGATGCACACAAATTCTTTGACACTCCTCATATGGACAGGTGCAGTCTATGTACCCTGCCCTTAAATCTGATGAGCTCTGTGACTATTCTGAATAATAAAATATGACAAGACATGTGCAGTCTTTGGATCAAAGCTTTAAGAAACTGTCAACTTCCACTTATCTCCGAGAACCTTCACTTAGCACCCTGACATGCTATGTAAGATCCAATTTACATGAAATGGTTTCAGTTGACTATTCCAACTAATTCCTGCCTGCCAGTTATCCCTGCCAAGATGTTTGGCATGTGAGTGAAGCCAATGTAGATCTAGCCGGAGCAAATCAGTTGCCAGCTGAATAGCATCAAGTGATCTCAGTCAATACCTCAGAGAGCAGAAGAATCATCCAACTGAGCCTTGCCCCAATTCCTACTCACCAAATTATGAGATATAAAAAGTGTTTGTTATTTTAAAGTGCAAAGTTTCAGGTTATTTCTTATGCAGCAATAGATAACAGAACAAATATATATAACTAAATCTGACAATTTTCAGTTTTATTTTTACTTTTTAACTTCTATTTTGACATAATTTCTGATTTCCAAAAACATTGTAAGAATAGTACAAAATATTCCCATATACTTTCCATACAGATTTCCCCAATGATAATATTTTACCACATTTGCTTTCCCTCTCTATATATACATCTATACATTTTCAAGTATTTGAGAGTAAGTTACTGACATAATTCCCCATTGCCTCTAATTACCACTAAATATATCAAAGTATATTTCCTTGAAACAAGGATATTCTGTCACATAAATGCAGTGCACTTATTAAAATCAAGAAAATATCATTGATATAATGCTATTATCTATATACAATACTATACATAGACATTGTTCAGATATTACCATTGGTCCCAATCAAGTGCTTGATAGCAAAAGATAATTGTTTTGCATTCAGTTGTTGTATTTTTTGAGTGTTTTAATCTGGGACAGTTCCAGTCTTTGTCTTTCATAACATAATGACTTTTTAGAGTACAGGCCAATCATGTTTTTAATTAATGATTCTTGATGTTTGTCTGCTATTTCCTCATTAATAATTCAGGTTATACATTAAAAAAATACCACTGATTTAATATATTTTTCCCAGTGTATCATATCAGGTGACATTTAATGTTGCCTTGTCCTATTATTGATGATGCTAACTTCGATCACTTGGTAAAGGTAGTGTCTGCAAAGTTTATCTACTTTCAGGATACTGTTTTCACTTTGTAATTGATAAATATCTTATAGTTAGATGCTTTGAGGTTAGGCAAATGTCTTGTTCCTCATTAAACTTTCACTCACTAGATTTAGCATCCATTAATGCTATAGACTGAATGTCACCCCAAAATTCCTATGTTGAAGTCCTAACCCCCAGTGCAGTAGTATTAGGAGGTGTGACCTTTGGTAGGTGATTAGGTCATGAGTTTGGAGCCCTCATGAATGGAATTATTGTCTTTATAAAAGAGATTCTAGAGCGCTTCCCCATCCCTTCCGCCATTTGAGGACACAATAGAAAGACAGCCATCTATGAACCAGGAAGCAGGCCCTCAGCAGATGCTGAATCTGCCTGCACCTTGATTTGGGACTTCCCAGGCTTCAGAACTGTGAGAAATAAATTTCTGTTGTTTATAAGCCACCCAGTGTATGGAATTTTTATTATATCAGCCCAAACCAAGACACAGGCCTTTTCCTGCAGTCATCTCTACTGCTGTTGCTACATTTTACCCAACCCAGCAAAATCCTCCATTTTTAGACTCCTAGATAGCTGCAAAGTATCTTTCAAGACCCAAAGCAAGTATTGCATCATTCTCATCTCTGCTAACCCTTCTGTTATGATCCTTCTCTTTTTTCTGTAGCTCTGATCATGCTAGATCCTAACCATCCATTTTCTAATTCATCTTCCTCTAGACTGGGAGAAACGAGATGAAGAATTAAACTTAATCATCTTTATTTTGTCAGTTACTTGAAAAATGTTTGGCATATGGAAGGCAATCACTAAATATTTGTTGAGTGAATGAACAAGGAGGCAAATAACTATTTCTTGTTTTTCCACTGACAATTCACACTTAATAATTGGGCATAGTAACAATTAAAATTATTAATACCTCACCCTAACCACAATTACGCAGAATTATCCTAGTTTCAGACACATTCTGAGAATACAGGAGAATATTTCCCAGGAAGGTGATTAAGGGTAAAGAATACCTCTTAAAGATTCTACAAAAAGTCCAGATTATTCTCATTTGTTATCCACATAAACTGCGAAAATTAGCAGTAGGAATGTTTCAGAGATTATTCCCAGCTCTATTCCAGCAGACATGGGGAGGACAGCCTGGATTTCATCTGTCCCACTTAGTGTACCTTTACTTCATGGATCATCTGATCACAAGTGACAACTTACAGTTAATTATTTCTTCCTGTCACTAATGTGAGGAGACAGACTCTGTCAGTAGAAACTGGCTCAGGGGAGTTGATTCAGAAAGAGAAAAATATCACAACTTTTTACGTAAGTAACCAGGCAGTGTGCCTTTATTGATTGTCATTGATGAACAAAATTGCTAATTTGTGTAGTCATTTTCCTTTGTATGTAGTGGGAAAAACATGTAGACCCTGATGATTTGCATGTCAATTCTTTCAGGGAAATATCTCATAATAATGCAAAAGAGGTGGTGAATTTACAATGTATTGCTCGAAGTTATTTTCAGGAAAGCCTTTCCCTCCAATTGGAATGTAATTTATTCTCTGAAAGTAAGCAGGAGTTTCATTATAACAGTATTTATTATAGCATGGACTTCAGTACCACAAAGGTCTTTTGATCTATTCAAGAAGGCTTACGTTACAGAATACTGTACATCATAATAACACACAATCCTACCATTGCATGAATTCATTCTATAGAAAAGTTTATTATGAGAAGGCTTTCCTGAACAGAATGTTTCCTGTATGGGAGTAGAGACATCATCTATCTTGTTTACTAACATACTAATAGAACTATAGTGCTAATGTACTAATATACATTTATACATATGCACATTAATGGAGAATTCACGTTATGATAGCTAATGGCAAGGATAAAGAAAAACAATTAGGACATTTATTAAGTTTCTTCTATATAATTTTCCAACTAAAGATAATAGTTTAACTATTAATGAACATGCTATGAATTAATAATGGACTAGCAGTGAACATCAATAACCTATGTTTGCAACAAAAATGTGTGCATTTCAGTTTTATGTCAGGTTACTAAAATCAGACATTTCCTCCAGCTACTGCTTATTAAGACAAAATGCTAGATTTAGTAATTTTATGGAAATAAAATTGGATATATACCCAGAAGTGGGAGTACTGGATTATATAGTCGTTCTATTTTTATTATTTTGAGGAACCTCCATACTTCTTTCCACAATGGCTCCAACAATTTACATTTCCACCAGCAGGGTGTAAGGGTTCCCTTCTCACCATATCCTCACCTCATTAGCAACACTTATCTCTTGTTTTTGGGGTTTTTTTTTTGATAATAGCCATCTTAGTAAGTGTGACATATTTCGTTGTGGTTTTGATTTGCATTGCTCTGATGGTTAGTGATGTTGAGCACTTCCTCATATATATGCTGGCCAGTTTTATGTCCTCTTTGGAAAAATATTCAGGAACTTTGCCCATTTTTAATCAGGTTATTGGGGTTTTTTTGTTTGTTTGCTATAGAATTGTATGAGTCTCTCATGTATTTTGGATATTAACCCCTCATCAGATATATGGCTTGCAAATATTTTCTCCCATTCCATGGGTTGCCTTCTTATAATATTTTGTTGATTGTTTCCTTTGCTGTACAAAACTTTTTAGTTTTATGTAGTCCCGTGTGTTTGTTTTTGCTTTTCTTGTCTGTGATTTTGGTGTCATATCCAATGTCATGGAGATTTTCCCCTATGTTTTCTTATAGGAGTTTTGTAGTTTCAACTGTTACATTTAAATCTGTACTGCTTTTTGAGTTTTGTGTATATATCCAAGGGAAATAAAATCACTATCTCAAAAATATATCTACATTATTCATAATAGCCAAGATATGGAATCAACCTATGTGTCTGTTGATGGATGAATAGGCAAAGAAATTCTGGAATATATACACAACGGATTATTACTCAACCTTAAAAAAGAAAGAAAGCCTACTATTTGCAGCAACATGAATAAATCTGAAGGACATTATGCTAAGTGAAATAAGCCAGGCACAGAAAGACAAATACTGCATGATCTCACTTATGTGGACTCTAGGAAAAAAAATCAAATGATGTAGAAATGAGAGTAGAGGAATGGTTACCAGGTGTTGGGAGACAGAGGGATGGGCTAGGGGAAATGGATGAGATGTTGGTCAAAGGGTATAAACTTTCAGTTATAAGATAAAAAAATTCAAGAGACCTAATATACAGCATGGTGTATAATAATGTACTGTATAGGTGTAATTTACTAAGAGAATACATCTTAAGTATTCTCACTATAAAAAAGGTAACTATGTGAAGTGATAGGTATGTCAATTAGCTTGATTGTGGTAATCATTTCACAATGTATACATATATCAAAACATCACATTGATACCTTGAATATACATAATTTTTATTTGTGAATTATACCTAGTTAAAGCTGACAAAAGCTTGATTTAGGCACACTCGGTTTTGCTTTTTGATGAAAAGAAAGAGTAATTTATTTGTTCCTCCCTTCTGTGGCTAGTCAATACAGCTTGCAGTTTAAAAAATCAAAAATACACTTAGGTAATAGAGCCATCAAATAATAAGATGATTTTTTTTTTTTACATTCAAAAAGACATTTTTAATGAATAGAATGAATAGCTTAAGACCTTTTCTCCCCCATACGAGTAGATCGGCTTTAACAGGAGGCTCTGATTTCCAGTTTTTCTGAGCTCATTAGACTGTAATGATCCCTTATCACTGTCAGCATTGTTAGGGATTGGGCAGAAGTCCAGCAAAGCTGCACGTTAATTAGGCAAAGGCGTCAACGTCCTCCTCATAGCTTCTGCATATGTGGCTGTGGCAGTGTCTCTAGCTCCCACAAGACAGCAGAGTAGCAGGAGTTAGACATTTTATAAGGTTTACATTTTAAACAAGAAGATGGGAAATGTAGACACTTTAAACAGCTTTTAAGGTTGTGTGAAGAAGGTAGTCACTTATTCCCCCCCACTTTTATTTGTCTAAAATCATTTTCGTCAGCAGTACACAGAGGGATGGCTAGCATATTCTGAATTCATGAAGGGCGTTTTTTGTTTAGGAATTAAGGCTTTTGCATTCATACTTTTGGAAAGGAAAACCAAAATTTAAAATTTTATTGTAGTCAAAGACTGAATAGTACTTATTAGTCAGGAATCTCTTAACCGCAAAGAGTAGAAACCAAAGTCAAACTAGATTCAGGGAAAAAGGGGAAATATTGGTTCATACGACAAAATTATAAAGAAGGCAACAACGAAGTAGCTCTGAGAAGAGCTATTAACCAGAAAGAGGGATTTTCATTTTTCGGGATTTGTGCTCTCATCCTCTTTCTTCTTTTGTTTTCAGTTTTAAACCAGTTTACTGCATAAAGTAAAGGGTTTGCCTTCCAATAGCTCCAGACTCACCTTACATAGCTTTACAGCTAGAGAAGAAAGGAGCTTCTCTCCCAACTCCAGTTGGGAAACATTCAAAAAGAAAAGCGAACAAAAAGCAAAAGAACAGGGATGATATGACTAGCTACTTAAAAAAGCCTTGGACCAGAGCAAAGAGCAAATATTGACAAATACCAAAATAAATGTTCAGATCATGCTTCTATTCTGAGGGATAATCTTTTGTTAGTTTAAATCCTACATAATACAAGTCACCCTAAAGAAAATTGTTGAGTTCAAAACAGTGGAAAGACATACTTTCCTTAATTTAAGGAAAGCTAGACTTCATGAAGAAATAACATATTGTTTTTTTTTTAAAGAATAGATTAAGAGATAATAAACTGTAAGAGAATTCCTCTAATTAGATTTCCTTGAAGTTGGAAAAACTGCTCCATTTCCCTTGTCTGCCACACAAATTCATTAATCATTGTCAGTATATTGAGAAGCACTGACAAGTTATGGGGTTCCAGAGGCCCAAAAATACAGCGTCCTAATATTAATCATGAGGAGGCTTAATACAGAAATAAAATCAGCAACAACACAGAGTGGCAGAAAATTTTTGAAGGATTCTGAATTTACTCTTCCCAAATTCTTTACTAGGCATCTGGCATTATACACTCAGGTCAGTTTGGGTGTATAATGCCAGATGCTTAGTAGAGACTGTTCAGATGATTGCATAATGGCTCTTCTAGTTTTCATTTCATTGTCATTAAAAAATATCTCCTTAGGTCTGGAAATTTTTTATTTAGTCAATTTTGACTTTCCCATGTTCCATTCCAGAAAGAGACTACAGATTAAGAAAGGCAAAAAATGAAAAAGTAATGTAAGTTTCTCTGATAATTGATGTGTGTAGCCTGGATCATGGAGGAGTCTATCCACAGCCTATTTTGTGTATCAAAGGAGGCAACCAGATTCCTGGAACATAAACACCTGGAACCTCTCTGAATTCATCTTTTAAGTGGACTGCCACAGCACAGGAAGGGTTAAAATTTGGGGACAGATGGAAAGATACTATAATAGTGACCTCTTAACGTAACAAAAGAGAAAAGTACCATGGTTTTTGTTTTTGCTTTTTTCTATAAAAGGCAAGGCCAGAACAATGTTCAAGTGTCAAGGCATGGGGTAATCTATGTCTAACAAAATTTCCTGTGAGCCTTCAAGTAAGATCAATCCTTTCTACCCCAATCCAGGATTTGAGGAGACATGGTTATTAGAAAGATAGGTTCTGGTACCTTCACCAATAACATTTAGCGAAGGCCTGTTATGCTACAGGCATTACAGCACCTTAAGTGGATATACCAAAGAGATGATGTAATCCTATGTTTCCAAAACTTAATTTCTCACTAAGTGAAGTAAGCAAAGAAAAATCCAAACCAAACCAAAAATGGGTGATAGAGTAATAAAAATATATACAGGCTGCAGTAGGGGCACAGCTGAGGAAATCAATACTATATGTGGTAAAATGAGAGATCAGAAATAATTTACAGAAATTACATTTGAGCTGAATCCAAAGATGAGTAGGCATTTGCCAGGGAGTCCAGAGGAAAGCATTCCAGGCTGAGCAAGCAGTATCAGCAAAAGTGCAAAATATTAAGGTTCATTAGCAGAACTGTAAGCATTTTCTGATGGCTGATATATAGCGTAAGGGTGAAGATCCATAAGGTCTTAAGCCATGTCAAGAATCGGGATTTTTTTTTTTCCCCATGGAAAAAGTAAGCTGACCTTGGGCGTTCTTGAAGATCACTTGAAAATAGTTTGAAAGATTGATTGGGAATGACACGACTTGGAGCAGGGGGATGGGTTAGAGGCAGTTATCGTATAGTCTAGGTGTGACAGTGACGTAGCCTGACTGGGTGGAGGCATAGGGATGTGTGGATAGGCCTGCTTATCTGAGAAGAACGTGTAATTGTCAATGTGATAGAATTGTCTGGTGTCTTGTTATAATTTACATCTTTTTGGTTAGCGTTAATGAGTGTTTTTATTCTTTTTGGTTTTTCTCATGTTCTGTGTAGTATTTTTTTTTTTTTTTTCTATTGGGGCAGTATGTGGCAGAGACTGCCAGCTGTCCCCTGTATCTACTCTTTTTCTTTATTTGAGAATAAACCCACAGATTTTATCTGGGCACATGGTAATTGAGATAAAGACATGTTCTAGCCTTCTTGGCAACTGGAGGGGTCCTGTGACTACTTTCTGGCTAATGGGATGTGAGCTGTATCAATGTGTGCAATGTCTGGGTTGCGCCCATAAATAGAAAGTAGGAGGGTGCCCTCTACTTCCCGCCTCCTCTTTTTGCTATTAATAGCTGGAATAAGAACATAATGGCAGAAACTGGAGCAGCCATTGTAGCCCACAAAATGGAAGATGCATGTTAGGAATTGCAGAACTGCAAATTAGAAGGAGACTGTTGCTCACCATCACCCCATGGAGCTGCCGTATCAGCTTTAACATGCTCATGCTTTGGTTACTGAACAAGGGAGAAATTCATTTCTATATTGTTTAAGTCACTGTTAGTTGAGTGACTGGCATAGTAGCCACACCTTTATCCTTACAAATTTAATACAACTGCATTTTTATTTTTAATTTATGAGAATTCCATATGTGTTTTTATTTATATATAATTTTATAAGTATGTAAAGTATATAAATAATTTTTTCTAATAAATGTACAAACTTTTCTACCATTTTGTTTCATTTTACATTTAACTTTTTTGAGCAATGAAGACTCAAGACCATTTCTTCTGGAAACTACTGTAATTTTCCTTCTTAAATGACTATTTTTTTCTCTCTTGTTTCGTCTTCTCTCATCCTTAAATATATGCATTTCTTAAAGGCCTGTCCTTGAATGCCTTCTTATTTAAAAAAAAAAAAATCTCTCCTTGAGTCTTCATCAACTTGCAAAATTTCAAACATTGTTATTGCTCAAGCAAATATTAATCTGAAATACAACTGTCTATTCTCAATCACTTTCCTGAGCTGTAGACCCCTGTTTGCTTGCCATCTCTATCGCAATGTACCGCTGGCACTTGGTGTAACATGTCCAATGTCATATTCATTATCCTCCCTCCAGTTCACATCCTTTTCCTTCCCAGTTTTCATTAATGGTACCAACGTTCTCTAAGGTACCCAGATTTAAAACCTTGGAGTTATCTTGTTGTCTTCCTTTATTCCTCACACCCAGGCAGTTGTCAAATTCTGTAGATTCTATCTCTGGATGATTTTTCTACTTCTTTCATTGTCTACTGCTAATACCCTAATTCAGGCTCTAAAATATGTTAAATCTTTGACTTATATAACTGATAAATTTTTTAGCAATGAATTCAACTGCCTTAGCTTCCCTGAAGTCTATTATACGAATTGGCAAAAACTTTTTCTGTAAATGGCCAAAAAGTAAATATTTTTGGCTTAAGGCTATACAGTCTTTGTTGCAACTACTCAACTCTGTCATTGTAGCATGAAAACAGCCATAGACAATACTTAAATAAATGGATGTGACAGTGCTCCACTAAAACCTTGTGTATAAAAAATGCAGCAGGGTGTGTTGGCCTGGAGGCCTTAATTTGTCAGCTCTCATTCTTTGCAGACCATGCTAGGCAGCAGTTAACAAGAGGACAATTTCCTGGCTCTCAGGTGACTTTTAATTTAGACAAGTAGGGGGGAAAACATAAAAAAATCAGGTAAATATATGACCAAGATTACCACCTATTTCATTGCTGTAGCAAATGGTGTTATGAAGCCAGTGAAATGAATGATATGACAGCAAAGGATAAGAATTCTTTTTAGGATTGAGTGGTCAGGGAAAGAGTCTCTGATGAGGTGATATTTGAACTGAAGCCTGAGGAATGTATGAACTCTGTGGGAGATATATTTAAGTAGAGGCAGGTGCATGTCATAGGCCCTATGCTGTAAAAAAGATGGGCTTATTTAAGAAACTTGTTAGCAGGAGAAAAGGCAGGAGAGGTTGCTGAGGAGGATGTCCTGGAGGCCTTGTACACAGGCCATGGTACGGGTCAGGGTGCTATTCTATGTCCAATAGAAAACTACTAGGAGATTTTAAGGAGGGAGGTGAGAAACTTTGGTTACCTTTAGAAGGGATTATAGAGGGGTGAGATAGGTAGCTGGGAGACCAATTAGGATGATATAGTAGTAGTTCAGTAAGAAAATGATGTGTTTGAAGTGAATCTGTCACTAATATGGGTGAGTGGAGATGAAGGGAAATAGAGTATATTTTCTTGGAAGAACTAATAGAACTTAGCTCTATTAGTTTAATCACATGAAGTGAGGGAAGGAAAAGAAAGGATAACTTCTAGGTTTTTGACTTGAGTAATGGGACAGTGATTTTTACTGAGGTGGAAAAGAGCTGGGGAGGAGACTTTTAGAGAAGGGCATGCAGTGGGCACAGGGGACTCAAGAGACTGTGACTATACCATAGCAAACACTGCTAAGATGAGAAGAAAGCTGTGAGTTAAAGTCTGTCAGAGGGAGGTAATTAGAGGCTTTGACAAGAGTGATCTTAGCAAAGTGGTTACCACTGAGGCCCAATTGTAGTGGATAAAGAGGAGAATGGTGGTAGGGAAGGGTAGACAGCAATTACAGATACCTTTGTGAGATCCACGGCTTTAACTATTTGTTATACTAACAAAGTGCTCTACACATGTGAGATTCTCAGTAATATTTGCTAGTTGCTACTTGCAATATCAGTGCTTGAAAAACAGAAAAGAATAAAGGTAACGCTCAATGTTTTAAAGAAAAAGGACAAATCATAGAAATTCCATTTCTGGTAAGATGCTATAACAACTCTATGAAAAATTAGTATATAATCATGTGAAAAATAACAGAGTATTGGACTGAAAACATTATGTCCTTCAAAATAATATTTATATTAACTATGTTTCTTTCTTTGCAATAATGGCATACCATAGACTAGGGAGAAAAAAAAAATAGCCTATATCCTGCACTGCAATGAGGCCTTTAACTCATTTCTTTATTTAATAAGCAACATATGAAAATCTACTCTCTGCCATGCAGGGTTAAGGAAGGATTTCAGTGTCTATGATGGTCATATCTTCAGGTGGAAAAGGGATGGGTTAAGTTTGGGTTATGTGGGTCACAAATAAAGAAGACATCAACATTATACTGAAGATGATATCAGAGTATTTCCTCTGGGATCATCTCAGTTTTATAATTAACAATTTAACATCACAGTTGAAATGATGTGCACTAGAGCTGTGTGGGAGTCACTAACATTTCAGAAGACCAAAAGAGCATTCAGGGCCGGGCGCGGTGGCTCAAGCCTGTAATCCTAGCACTCTGGGAGGCCGAGGTGGGCGGATCGTTCTGAGCTCAGGAGTTCGAGACCAGCCTGAGCAAGAGCGAGACCCCATCTCTACCAAAAATAGAAAGAAAATTAATTGGACAGCTAAAAATATATAGAGAAAAAATTAGCCGGGCATGGTGGCACATGCCTG